>WNWK01020875.1:0-35042 GCA_009830355.1 Cherax destructor | reverse complement strand
AAGTGTGAAAATCTAAGTATTTTAGCTAAAAATGAGTTTTGCCAGAAAACACTCAAACCGCTCTAAATCGTCGAAAATGCAATAAAATTATTTTAGCACATTTTCTGAGCTTTTAATGTTTCATGTATTTTTCGAAAATAATATGAAATATTCTATAAAAATATTGTTTTTTAAGATTTTTAATATGATTTAAAAATAGTAAATAATTTAATAAAAAAGCATAAAACTGTTTGCATTTTGACGATTAAGGATTTAAATTTTCTGAAACAATTTTTTTAGATGAAATACACCTATAAGTAAGCTTCCTTAAAGAAAATCATTAAATTTTGCTTACTTATCCCATAAATTTCAATTGCAGTAGAAATTCTATTTAAAAGTGTGAAAATCTAAGTATTTTAACTAAAAAATGAGTTTTGCCAGAAAAGCACTCAAACCGCTCTAAAACGTCGAGAAATGCAATAAAATACCATTTTAGCACATTTTTCTGAGCTTTTTATGTATTTTCGATAATAATATGAAATATTCTATAAAAATATTGATTTTAATAGATTTTTAATATGATTTTTTAAAAATATGTAAATAATTAATATATATTAAAAAATGCTATAAAACTTGATTTTATTGCATTTTTTGACGATTCAAGGCCTTTTCAAGGATTTTCTGAAAAACTATTTTTTTAGATAAAATATACCTATGAGTAAGCTTCCTAAAAGAAAATCATAAAATTTTGCTTACTTTTCCCATAAATTTTAATTGCATTAGAAATTCTATTTAAAAGTGTGAAAATCTAAGTATTTTAGCTAAAAAATGAGTTTGGCCAGAAAATCACTCAAACCGCTCTAAAACGTCAAAATACGCAATAAAATACGATTTTAGCACATTTTCCTGAGCTTTTTAATGTTTCATGTATTTTTCGATAATAATATGAAATATTCTATAAAAATATTGATTTTTATAGATTTTTAATATGATTTTTTTAAAAATATGTAAATAATTATTAAATATTCAAAAATGCTATAAAACTTTATTTTATTGCATTTTTTGACGATTTAAGGCATTTTCAAGGATTTTCTGAAAAAACATTTTTTTTAGATGAAATACACCTATAAGTAAGCTTCCTAAAAGAAAATCATTAAATTTTGCTTACTTTTCCCATAAATTTCAATTGCAGTAGAAATTCTATTTAAAAGTGTGAAAATCTAAGTATTTTAGCTAAAAAATGAGTTTTGCAGAAAAGCACTCAAACCGCTCTAAATCGTCGAAAAATGCAATAAAATGCTATTTTAGCACATTTTTCTGAGCTTTTTAATGTTTCATGTATTTTTCGAAAATAATATGAAATATTCTATAAAAATATTGATTTTTAAAGATTTTTAATAGGATTTTTTTAAAAATAGTTAAATAATTATGAAATATTAAAAAATGCTATAAAACTTGATTTTATTGCATTTTTTGACGATTTAAGGCATTTTCAAGGATTTTCTGAAAAACAATTTTTTGATAAATACACCTATAAGTAAGCTTCCTAAGAAAATCATTAAATTTTGCTTACTTTTCCATAAATTTTAATTGCATTAGAAATTCTATTTAAAGTGTGAAAATCTAAGTATTTTAGCTAAAAAATGAGTTTGCCAGAAAAGCACTCAAACCGCTAAAACGTCAAAATCAATAAAATGATTTTAGCACATTTTCCTGAGCTTTTTAATGTTTCATGTATTTTTCATAATAATATGAAATATTCTATAAAATATTGATTTTTATAGATTTTTAATATGATTTTTTAAAAATATGTAAATAATTTTTAAATATTAAAAATGCTATAAAACTTATTTTATTGCATTTTTTGACGATTCAAGGCATTTTCAAGGATTTTCTGAAAAAACATTTTTGATGAAATATACCTATAAGTAAGTTTCCCTAAAAAAATGAAAATATAAAATTTTGCTTATTTTCCCATAAATTTCAATTCTAGTAGAAATTCTATTTAAAGTGTGAAAATCTAAGTATTTTAGCTAAAAATGAGTTTTGCCAGAAAAGCACTCAAACCGCACTAAAACGTCGAAATATGCAATAAAATACGATTTTAGCACATTTTTCTGAGCTTTTTAATGTTTCATGTATTTTTCGAAAATAATATGAAATATTCTATAAAAATATTGATTTTTATAGATTTTTAATATGATTTTTAAAAATATGTAAATAATTTATAAATATTAAAAATGCTATAAAACTTATTTTATTGCATTTTTAGAAGATTTTCAGTTCTAAAAGCTATTTTTTAGATAAAATAACCTATGAGTAAGCTTCCTAAAGAAAATATAAATTTTGCTTACTTTTCCCATAAATTTCAATTGCAGTAGAAATTCTATTTAAGTGTGAAAATCTAAGTATTTTAGCTAAAAAATGAGTTTTGCCAGAAAAGCACTCAAACCGCTATAAAACGTCGAAATATGCAATAAAATACCATTTTAGCACATTTTCTGAGCTTTTAATGTTTCATGTATTTTCGAAATAATATGAAATATTCTATAAAATATTGATTTTTATAGATTTTTAATATGATTTTTTAAAAATATGTAAATAATTATTAAAATTAAAAATGCTATAAAACTTATTTTATTGCATTTTGACATAAGCATTTTCAAGATTTTCTATAAGCAATTTTTAAATAAAAACCTTATTTTCCCTAAAATGAGTTTTGCCAGAAAGCACTCAAACCCTTAAAACGTCGAATAGCAATAAAATACGATTTTAGCCATTTTCTGAGCTTTTAATGTTTCATGTATTTTTCGAAATAATATGAATATTCTATAAAAATATGATTTTATAGATTTTTAAATGATTTAAAAATATGTAAATAAATAAATATTAAAATGCTATAAAACTATTTTATTGCATTTTACGATTTAGGGCATTCAGATTTTCTGAAAGCAATTTTAGATAAAATACCTATGAGTAAGTTCTAAAAGAAAATAATAAATTTTCTTACTTTCCCATAAATTTCAATTGCAGTGAAATTTATTTAAAAGTGTGAAATCAAGTATTTAGCTAAAAATGAGTTTTGCAGAAAACATCAAACCGCTCTAAAACGTCGAAAATGCAATAAAATACATTTTAGCACATTTCTGACTTTTAATGTTTCATGTATTTCGAAAATAATGAAATATTCTATAAAATATTGATTTTAATAGATTTTTAAATATTAATAAATATTAAAAATGCTATAAATTATTTTATTGCATTTTTGATATTAAGGCATTTCAAGTTTTCTGAAACAATTTTAGATAAAATACACCTATGAGAAGCTTCCTAAAGAAAATCATAAATTTTGCTTACTTTCCATAAATTTCAATTGCAGTGAAATTCTATTTAAAAGTGGAAAATCTAAGTATTTTAGCTAAAATGAGTTTGCCAGAAAAGCACTCAAACCGCTAAAACGTCAAATATGCAATAAATACGATTTTAGCCATTTCTGAGCTTTTAATGTTTCATGTATTTTGAAAATAATATGAATATTCTAAAAATATTGATTTTATAGATTTTAATGGATTTTTAAAAATTTTGTAAATAATTTTTAAATATTAAAAATACTATAAACTTATTTTATTTATTTTAGCTTTAAAAAATTAGTTTAGAGAAAAGCACTCAAACCGCTCTAAAACGTCGAAATATGCAATAAAATGATTTTAGCACATTTCTGAGCTTTTAATTTTCATGTATTTTGAAAATAATATGAAATATTTATAAAAATATTGATTTTATAGATTTTAATATGATTTTTAAAATATGTAAATAATTATAAATATTAAAGCTATAAAACTTGATTTTATTGCATTTTTGACGATTTAAATTTTCAAGGATTTTCTGAAAATTTTTAGATAAATCACCTAAAAATTAAATTTTCTTACTTTTCCCATAAATTTCAATTCGTAGAAATTTATTTAAAGTGTGAAAATCTAAGTATTTTACTAAAATGAGTTTTGCCAGAAAAGCACTCAAACCGCTCTAAAACGTCGAAATATGCAATAAAATACGATTTTAGCACAGTTTCCCTGAGCTTTTTAATGTTTCATGTATTTTTCGAAAATAATATGAAATATTCCATAAAAATATTGATTTTTATAGATTTTTAATGGGATTTTTTAAAAATATGTAAATAATTTATAAACATTCAAGGCATTTTCAAGGATTTTGTGAAAAACTATTTTTTTAGATAAAATATACCTATGAGTAAGCTTCCTAAAAGAAAATCATAAAATTTTGCTTACTTTTCCCATAAATTTCAATTGCAGTAGAAATTCTATTTAAAAGTGTGAAAATCTACGTATTTTAGCTAAAAAATAAGTTTTGCCAGAAAAGCACTCAAACCGCTATAACACGTCGAAATATGCAATAAAATACCATTTTAGCACATTTTTCTGAGCTTTTTAATGTTTCATGTATTTTCGAAAATAATATGAAATATTCTATAAAAATATTGATTTATATAGATTTTTAATATGATTTTTAAAAAAATATGTAAATAATTATTAAATATGAATAAACACGCTGGATAACAGGTATATCTAGCTACTTCTACTTACACTTTAGGTCACACTACACTGGCATACACATGCATATATATACATACACACATCTAGGTTTTTTCTTTTTTTTCTTAATACCTCTTGTTCTTTTTATTTTCTCTATTGTCCATGGGGAAGTGGCAAAGAATCTTTCCTCCGTAAGCCATGCGTGTCGTATGAGGCGACTAAGATGCCGGTAGCAATGGGCTAGTAACCCCTTCTCCTGTACAAATCTACTAAAAACGAGAAGAAGAAAAACTTTATAAAATTGGGTTGTCTGAATGTGCGTGGATGTAGTGCGGATGATAAGAAAGAGATGATTGCTGATGTTATGAATGAAAAGAAGTTGGATATCCTGGCCCTAAGCGAAACAAAGCTGAAGGGGGTAGGCGAGTTTCAGTGGGGAGAAATAAATGGGATTAAGTCAGGAGTATCTGAGAGAGTTAGAGCTAAGGAAGGGGTAGCAATAATGTTGAAAGATCAGTTATGGAAGGAAAAAGAGGAATATACATGTGTAAATTCAAGGATTATGTGGATTAAAATAAGGGTCGGATGCGAAAAGTGGGTCATAATAAGCGTGTATGCACCTGGAGAAGAGAGGAGTGTAGAGGAGAGAGAGAGATTTTGGGAGATGTTAAGCGAATGTATAGGAACTTTTGAACCAAATGAGAGAGTAATTGTGGTAGGGGACCTAAATGCTAAAGTGGGAGAAACATGCAGAGAGGGTGTAGTAAGTAAGTTTGGGGTGCCAGGTGTAAATGATAATGGGAGCCCTTTGATTGAACTTTGTATAGAAAGGGGTTTAGTTATAGGTAATACATATTTTAAGAAAAGAGGATAAATAAGTATACAAGATATGATGTAGGGCGTAATGACAGTAGTTTGTTGGACTATGTATTGGTAGATAAAAGACTGTTGAGTAGACTTCAGGATGTACATATTTATAGAGGGCTACAGATATATCAGATCACTTTTTAGTTATAGCTACAGTGGGAGTAAAAGATAGATGGGATACAAGGAAAATAGAATCAGTAAGTAAAAGAGAGGTGAAGGTTTATAAACTAAAAGAGGAGGCAGTTAGGGTAAGATATAAACAACTATTGGAGGATAGATGGGCTAGTGAGAGTGTAGGCAATGGGGTCGAAAATGTATGGGGTAGATTTAAAAATGTAGTGTTAGAGTGTTCAGCAGAAGTTTGTGGTTACAGGCGAGTGGGTGCGGAGGGAAGAGGAGCGATTGGTGGAATGATGATGTAAAGAAAGTAGTAAGGAGAAAAAGTTAGCATATGAGAGGTTTTTACAAAGTAGAAGTGATGGAAGGAGGGAAGAGTATATGGAGAGAAAAAGAGAAAAAGAAAGGTTAAAAGAGTGGTGAAGCAATGTAAAAAGAGAGCAGATGAGAGAGTGGGTGAGATGTTATCAGCAAATTTTGTTGAAAATAAGAAAAAGTTTTGGAATGAGATTAATAAGTTGAGGAAGCCTAGAGAACAAATGGATTTGACAGTTAAAAATAGGAGAGGAGAGTTATTAAATGGAGAGTTAGAGGTATCGGGAAGATGGAGAGAATATTTTGAGGATTTGTTAAATGTTGATGAAGACAGGGAAGCTGTGATTTCGTGTGTAGGGCAAGGAGGAATAACATCTTGTAGGAGTGTGGAAGAGCCAGTTGTGGGTGTAGGGGACGTTCGTGAGGCAGTGGGTAGAATGAAAGGGGGTAAGGCAGCTGGGATTGATGGGATAAAGATAGAAATGTTAAAAGCAGGTGGGGATATAATTTTGGAGTGGTTGGTGCTATTATTTAATAAATGTATGGAAGAGGGTAAGGTACCTAGAGATTGGCAGAGAACGTGTATTGTTCCTTTGTATAAAGGCAAAGGGGACAAAAGAGAGTGCAAAATTATAGGGAATAAGTCTGTTGAGTGTACCTGGTAAAGTGTATGGTAGAGTTATTATTGAAAGAATTAAGAGTAAAACAGAAAGCAGGATAGCAGATGAACAAGGGGGCTTTAGGAAAGGTAGGGGGTGTGTAGACCAAGTGTTTACAGTGAAACATATAGGTGAACAGTATTTGGATAAGGGTAAAGATGTTTTTGTGGCATTTATGGATTTGGAAAAGGCGTATGATAGGGTAGATAGGGGGGCAATGTGGCAGATGTTGCAGGTGTATGGAATAGGAGGAAGGTTACTGAAAGCAGTGAAGAGTTTTTATGAGGATAGTGAGGCTCAGGTTAGAGTGTGTAGGAGGGAAAGGGACTATTTCCCAGTAAAAGTGGGCCTTAGACAAGGATCTGTGATGTCACCGTGGTTGTTCAATATATTTATAGACCCTCTTGCGAGGGTCTTGGCAAGAGGTGTTGGGCTAAAAGATAAAGAAGCAAATACAAAGTGGGAGTTATCACAGTTGCTTTTTGCTGATGACACTGTGCTTTTGGGAGATTCTGAAGAGAAGCTGCAGAGGTTGGTGGATGAATTTGGTAGGGTGTGTAAAAGAAGAAAATTGAAAGTGAATATAGGAAAGAGTAAGGTGATGAGGATAACAAAAAGAATAGGTGACGAAAGATTGGATATCAGATTGGAGGGAGAGAGTATGGAGGAGGTGAATGTATTCAGATATTTGGGAGTGGACATGTCGGCGGATGGGTCTATGAAGGATGAGGTGAATCATAGAATTGATGAGGGGAAAAGGGTGAGTGGAGCACTTCGGAGTCTGTGGAGACAAAGAACCTTGTCCATGGAAGTAAAGAGGGAATGTATGAGAGTATAGTTATACCAACGCTCTTTTATGGGTGTGAAGCATGGGTGATGAATGTTGCAACGAGGAGAAGGCTGGAGGCAGTGGAGATGTCATGTCTGAGGTCAATGTGTGGTGTGAATATAATGCAGAGAATTCGAGTTTGGAAATTAGGAGGAGGTGCGGATTACCAAAACGATTGTCCAGAGAGCTGAGGAGGGGTTGTTGAGGTGGTTTGGACATGTAGAGAGAATGGAACGAGACAGAGTGACTTCGAGAGTGTATAAATCTGTAGTGGAGGGAAGGCGGGTAGGGGTCGGCCTAGGAAAGGTTGGAGGGAGGGGTAAATGAAGTTTTGTGTTCGAGGGGCTTGGACTTCCAGCAAGCATGTGTGAGCGTATTTGATAGGAGGGAATGGAGGCATATGGTTTTTAATACTTGACGTGCTGTTGGAGTGTGAGCAAAGTAACATTTATGAAGGGATTCAGGAAACCGGCAGGCCGGACTTGAGTTCTGGAGATGGGAAGTACAGTGCCGGCACTCTGAAGGAGGGGTGTTAATGTTGCAGTTTTATAACTGTAGTGTAAAGCACCCTTCTGGCAAGACAGTGATGGAGTGAATGATGATGAAAGTTTTTCTTTTTCGGGCCACCCTGCCTTGGTGGGAATCAGCCGATGTGTTAATAAAAAAAAAAAATTAATAAATGCTATAAAACTTGATTTTATTGCATTTTTTGACGATTTAAGGCATTTTCAAGGATTTTCTGAAAAACATTTTTTTTAGATAAAATACACCTATGAGTAAGCTTCCTAAAAGAAAATGATTAAATTTTGCTTACTTTTCCCATAAATTTCAATTGCAGTAGAAATTCTATATAAGTGTGAAAATCTAAGTATTTTAGCTAGAAAATGAGTTTTGCCAGAAAAGCACTCAAACTGCTCTAAATAGTCGAAAAATGCAATAAAGTTATATTTTAGCACATTTTTCTGTGCTTTTTAATGTTTCATGTATTTTTCGAAAATAATATGAAATATTCCATAAAAATAATAATTTTTAAAGATTTTTAATGGGATTTTTTAAAAATAGTTAAATAATTATGAAATATTAAAAAAATCTATAAAACTTGATTTTATTGCATTTTTTGACGATTTAAGGCATTTTCATAGATTTTCTGAATTTTTTTTTTTAGATGAAATACATCTATAAGCTTCCTAAGAGAAAATCATTAAATTTTGCTTACTTTTCCCATAAATTTCAATTGCAGTAGAAATTCTATTTAAAAGTGTGAAAATCTAAGTATTTTAACTAAAAAATGAGTTTTGCCAGAAAAGCACTCAAACCGCTTAAAACGTCGAAATATGCATTTTCACATTTTCGAGCTTTTAATGTTCTGTATTTTCGAAAAAGAAATATTCTAAAATATTATTTTAAGATTTTAATGATTTAAATATTAAATAATTATAATATTAAAATGCTAAAAACTATTTTATTGCATTTGACGATTTAGGATTTTCAAGATTTCGAAAACTTTTTTTAGATAAAATAACCTATAGTAAGCTTCCTAAAGAAATATAAATTTATTTTCCCATAAATTTTGTAGAAATTTATTAAAAGTGTGAAAATCTAAGTATTTTACTAAAAATGAGTTTGCAAAAAGCCTCAAACCGCTCTAAAGTCGAAAATGCAAAAAATACATTTTCACATTTTTCGAGCTTTTAATGTTTCTGTATTTTCGAAAATAATATGAAATATTCTATAAAAATATTGATTTTAAGATTTTAATGGGATTTTTAAAAATAGTAAATAATATAATATTAAAAATGCTATAAAACTTGATTTTATTGCATTTTTGACGATTTGGATTTTCAGATTCTAAAAATTTTTTAGATAAAATACCTATGAGTAAGCTTAAGAATCAAAATTTTGCTTACTTTCCCAAATTTCAATTCAGAAATTTATTTAAAAGTGTGAAATCTAAGTATTTTAGCTAAAAATGAGTTTGCAGAAAGCCCAAACGCTCTAAATGAAATATGCAATAAATACGATTTTACACATTTTTCTGAGCTTTTAATGTTTCATGTATTTTCGAAAATAATATGAAATATTTAAATATGTAAATTTTTAAAAATATGTAAATAATTATATATTAAAAATGCTAAACTTATTTTATTGCATTTTTGACGATTAAGATTTTCAAGATTTTCTGAAAAATTTTTTAGATAAAAAACCTATGAGTAAGCTTTAAGAAATCATAATTTGCTTACTTTTCCCATATTTCAATTGCAGTAGAAATTTATTTAAAAGTGTGAAAATCTAAGTATTTTAGCTAAATGAGTTTTGCCAGAAAGACTCAAACGCTCTAAACGTCGAAAATGTAAAATACATTTAGCACATTTTTCTGAGCTTTTAATTTTCATGTATTTTCGAAATAATATGAAATATTTAATATTAAATATAAAATATAAATAATTATAAATATTAAATTAACTTATTTTATTGCATTTGACGATTAAGGATTCAGATTTTGAAAAATTTTAGATAAAAAACCTATGAGTAGTAAAGAAAATCATAAAATTTGCTTATTTTCCCATAAATTTAATTCAGAAATTTATTTAAGTGTGAAAATCTAAGTATTTTAGCTAAAAATGAGTTTTCCAGAAAAGCACTCAAACGCCTAAAACGTCAAATATGCATTTTCTGAGCTTTAATGTTCATGTATTTTTCGAAATATATGAAATATTCTAAAAATATTGATTTTTTAGATTTTTAATATTTTAAAATAGTAATAATTATAAATATTCAAAAATGCTATAAAACTTATTTTATTGTATTTAGAAAATAGTTTGCCAGAAAAGCACTAACGCTCTAAACGTCAAATTATGCAATAAAATACGATTTTAGCACATTTTGAGTTTTTATGTTTCATGTATTTTCGAAAATAAATGAAATATTTAAAATTGATTTTATAGATTTAATGATTTTAAAAATTAAATAATTATAATATTCAAAATGCTATAAAACTTATTTTATTGCATTTTTGAGATAAGGATTTCAAGATTTTCTAAAATTTTTGATAAAATAACCTATGAACTTCAAAGAAAATCATAAATTTTGCTTACTTTTCCATAAATTTAATTGCATAGAAATTTATTTAAAAGTGTGAAAATCTAAGTATTTTAGCTAAAAATAGTTTTGCAGAAAAGCTCAAACGCTAAACGTCGAAAATGAAAATACATTGCACATTTTTCTGGCTTTAATGTTTCATGTATTTCGAAAAAAATAAATATTTAAATATTAAATATAAAAATAATAATTATATATAAATGCTAAACTTTTTATTGCATTTTAGTAATTCAGTTTCAAATTTTAGATAAATAACTATGTAAGCTTCCAAGAAAATCATAATTTTGCTATTTTCCCATAAATTTCATTCAGAAATTTATTTAAGTGTGAAAATCTAAGTATTTTAGTAAATGATTTGCCAGAAAAGCACTCAAACGCTTAAACGTCGAAATATGCAATAATGATTTTGCAATTTCTGAGTTTAATGTTTCTTATTTTCGAAATAATATGAAATATTCTAAAATATTGATTTTTATAGATTTTAATGGATTTTAAATATAATATAATTCAAAGCTATCTTATTTATTGATTTTTGACGAATTCAGGCATTCAAGGATTTTAAAATTTTAGATAATAATATATAAGCTTCCTAAAAGAAATCATAAATTGCTTACTTTTCCCATTAATTTCAATTGCAGTAGAAATTCTATTTAAAAGTGTGAAAATCTAAGTATTTTAGCTAAAAAATGAGTTTTGTCAGAAAAGCACTTAAACCGCCCAAAAACGTCGAAATATGCAATGAAATACGATTTTAGCACATTTTTCTGAGCTTTTTAATGTTTCATGTATTTTTCGAAAATAATATGAAATATTCTAAATTAATATTGATTTTTATAGATTTTTAATGGGATTTTTTAAAAATATGTAAATAATTTATAAATATTCAAAAATGCTATAGAACGTTATTTTATATAATTTTATGATGATTCAAGGCATTTTCAAGGATTTTGTAAAAAACTATTTTTATAGATAAAATATACCTATGAGTAATCTTCCTAAAAGAAAATGATTAAATTTTGCTTACTTCTCCCATAAATTTCAATTGCAGTAGAAATTCTATTTAAAAGTGTGAAAATCTAAGTATTTTAGCTAAAAAATGAGTTTTGCCAGAAAAGCACTCAAACTGCTCTAAATAGTCGAAAAATGCAATAAAATGATATTTTCGCACATTTTTCTGAGGTTTTTAATGTTTCATGTATTTTTCGAAAATAATATGAAATATTCTATAAAAATATTGATTTTTAAAGATTTTTAATGTGATTTTTTAAAAATAGTTAAATAATTATGAAATATTAAAAAATGCTATAAAACTTGATTTTATTGCATTTTTTGACGATTTAAGGCATTTTCAAGGATTTTCTGATAAAACATTTGAAAAAGCATTTGAAATTCTATTTAAAAGTGTGAAAATCTAAGTATTTTAGCTAAAAAATGAGTTTTGCCAGAAAAGCACTCAAACCGCTCTAAAACGTCGAAATATGCAATAAAATACGATTTTAGCACAGTTTCCTGAGCTTTTTAATGTTTCATATATTTTTCGAAAATAATATGAAATATTCTATAAAAATATTGATTTTTATAAATTTTTAATATGATTTTTTAAAAATATGTAAATAATTAATAAATATTAATAAATGCTATAAAACTTGATTTTATTGCATTTTTTGACGATTTAAGGCATTTTTCAAGGATTTTCTGAGAAGCAATTTTTTTAGATAAAATACACCTATGAGTAAGCTTCCTAAAAGAATATGATTAAATTTTGCTTACTGTCAGGGGAACGCCTTCCCTCAGAACAAAATATAATGGAAAAAATAATAAAAACAAATAATGACTCTTGGGTAGGAAATAAACTAAGAATTTTAAGTTTTTAATAAAATATATAAAAAAATAGGCCGTTGTGGTTCTGGCAGGATGGAGAGTAGGAGAATATAAGGCCCAGGTTGAGTCTCTGGTGTAGACGAGATGTTGGATGGTTATCCTGGGTAGTTAAGAATTCTCGTATGCCACTTGGTCTAGGTACGTAAGATTTAGAAGCGGAAGAGTAGGCAAAACCAAGTCAGAGAGACGTACATCTAGCTCCTTCAAAACTGGCGTCTGTAACAGCTGACCAGGCCAGCAGCAGAGCTGATAAAGAGAAAATAAAGAATAGTTACCACAAGTAAGTAAACATAACACGTAAGAAAGAAAAAAGATAACATGTTTACTTTAAGATGGAAGAAATTACTGGTAACCTAAAATCAACCACAAACAAAAATTACCCCTGGTAGAGCACCTTACCTGTTCAGGAGAAGTGTGGAGGTGTAGTGACTCTCCACAGTCTTGATGTTCACCAGGTAAGGTAACTACCACCAAAAAGGGGGGGGATTCTGATTCGGCCCGCAAGAGGGTAGCACCGGCTGAACCCGTGAATGACCGCCGGCAGACTAACAACCTTAACCCATAATTAGACTACTTTTCCCTCACAATACCCCCTTTCCAAAACTTATGGTCGAAGGTAATAAGTTAAACAGAGGGAAAAGCACTATGTACAACCTCGGCTCAGCCAATCTGAAAAGTGGTTTTCAGAGCCAGAGATATAAATAACCTTAAACTTGTAGGCCTGAATAGCCAAAGCCCATCTCAAGAGTCTGCTATTTGTACATTTGAAGTTTTCTAAATACATGAGTGGCTTGTGATCAGTTTCAAGTATGAATGGTTTCCCATACAAGTAGTATTTGAACCTACTTATACCCCACACTAAGGCATAACATTCCTTTTCCACAGTAGAGTATCTTTCTTCCCGTGGTAGAAGCTTCTTACTAGCAAAAGATACCGGGAACGGAGTCTCATCGTAATACTGCAGTAACACAGCACCGAGTCCAGAATGAGAGGCATCTGTTCGGAGACAAAAAACTTCGTTAACATCTGGTAATTTTAGGACAGGAGGGTTCGAAAATATTCTTTTAATTTGTTCGAAGCTTTGTTTTGCTTCATCAGAACAAACCAGTGGTTTTTTCACATTCTTTTTTAAATAGTCAGTGAGAATGGAGGTCAGACCACTTAAGTTTGGGACAAAACTTCTGTAGAAGTTTACAGCTTGATAAAAGAAAATCATTAAATTTTGTTTACTTTTCCCATAAATTTCAATTGCATTAGAAATTCTATTTAAAAGTGTGAAAATCTAAGTATTTTAGCTAAAAAATGAGTTTTGCCAGAAAAGCACTCAAACCGCTCTAAAACGTCGAGAAATGCAATAAAATACCATTTTAGCACATTTTTCTGAGCTTTTTAATGTTTCATGTATTTTTCGAAAATAATATGAAATATTCTATAAAATTATTGATTTTAATATATTGATTTTTATTGGGATTTTTTAAAAATATGTAAATAATTTATAAATATTAAAAAATGCAATAAAACGTTATTTTATTGCATTTTTTGACGATTCAAGGCATTTTCAAGGATTTTCTGAAAAACTATTTTTTTAGATAAAATATACCTATGAGTAAGCTTCCTAAAAGAAAATCATAAAATTTTGCTTACTTTTCCCATAAATTTCAATTGCAGTTGAAATTCTATTTAAAAGTGTGAAAATCTAAGTATTTTAGCTAAAAATGAGTTTTGCCAGAAAAGCACTCAAACCGCTCTAAAACGTCGAAATATGCAATAAAATACGATTTTAGCATATTTTTTTGAGCTTTTTAATGTTTCATGTATTTTTCGAAAATAATATGAAATATTCTATGAAAATATTGATTTTTATAGATTTTTAATGGGATTTTTTAAATATATGTAAATAATTTATAAATATTAAAAAATGCAATAAAACGTTATTTTATTGCATTTTTTGACGATTCAAGGCATTTTCAAGGATTTTCTGAAACACTATTTTTTTAGATAAAATATACCTATGAGTAAGCTTCATAAAAGAATATCATAAAATATTGCTTACTTTTCCCATAAATTTCAATTGCAGTAGAAATTCTATTTAAAAGTGTGAAAATCTAAGTATTTTAGCTAAAAAATGAGTTTTGCCAGAAAAGCACTCAAACCGCTCTAAAACGTCGAAATATGCAATAAAATACGATTTTAGCACATTTTTCTGAGCTTTTTAATATTTCATGTATTTTTGGAAAATAATATGAAATATTCTAAATTAATATTGATTTTTATAGATTTTTAATGGGATTTTTAAAAATAGTTAAATAATTATGAAATATTAAAAAATGTATAAAACTTGATTTTATTGCATTTTTTGACGATTTAAGGCATTTTCAAGGATTTTCTGAAAAACAATTTTTTAGATAAAATACACCTATAAGTAAGCTTCTTAAAAGAAAATGATTAAATTTTGCTTACTTTTCCCATAAATTTCAATTGCATTAGAAATTCTATTTAAAAGTGTGAAAATCTAAGTATTTTAGCTAAAAATGAGTTTTGCCAGAAAAGCACTCAAACCGCTCTAAATAGTCGAAAAATGCAATAAAATGATATTTTCGCACATTTTTCTGAGCTTTTTAATGTTTCATGTATTTTTCGAAAATAATATGAAATATTCTATAAAAATATTGATTTTTAAAGATTTTTAATGGGATTTTTTAAAAATAGGTAAATAATTATTAAATATTAAAAAATGCTATAAAACTTGATTTTATTGCATATTTTGACGATTTAAAGCATTTTCAAGGATTTTCTGAAAAAACAATTTTTTTAGATGAAATACACCTATAAGTAAGCATCCTAAAAGAAAATAATTAAACTTTGCTTACTTTTTCCATAAATTTCAATTGCAGTAGAAATTCTATTTAAAAGTGTGAAAATCTAATTATTTTAGCTAAAAATTAGTTTTGCCAGAAAAGCACTCAAACCGCCCTAAAACGTCGAAATATGCAATAAAATACGATTTTAGCACATTTTTCTGAGCTTTTTAATGTTTCATGTATTTTTCGAAAATAATATGAAATATGTAAATATGTAAATATAAAAATATGTAAATAATTTATAAATATTCAAAAATGCTATAAAACGTTATTTTATTGCATTTTTTGACGATTCAAGGCATTTTCAAAGGATTTTCTGAAAAACTATTTTTTTAGATAAAATATACCTATGAGTAAGCTTCCTAAAAGAAAATCATAAAATTTTGCTTACTTTTCCCATAAATTTCAATTGCAGTAGAAATTCTATTTAAAAGTGTGAAAATCTAAGTTTTTTTTTTTTTTTTTTTTCAACAAGTCGGCCGTCTCCCACCGAGGCAGGGTGACCCAAAAAGAAAGAAAATCCCCAAAAAGAAAATACTTTCATCATCATTCAACACTTTCACCACACTCATACATAATCACTGTCTTTGCAGAGGAGCTCAGATACGACAGCTGAGAAAAGTCCCTCCCAGCTGTCACTATCTCAGACCCCTCCTTTAAAGTGCAGGCATTGTACTTCCCATTTCCAGGACTCAAGTCCAATTAAATCAATTAACTGGTTTCCTGAATCCCTTCACAAAATGTTACCCTGCTCACACTCCAACAGATCGTCATGTCCCAAAAACCATTCGTCTCCATTCACTCCTATCTAACACACTCACACATGCTTGCTGGAAGTCCAAGCCCTCGCCCACAAAACCTCCTTTACCCTTCCTCCAACCTTTTCTAGGACGACCCCTACCCCGCCTTCCTTTCCCTACAGATTTATACGCTCTCCAAGTCATTCTACTTTGATCCATTCTCTCTAAATGACCAAACTACCTCAACAACCCCTCTTCAGCCCTCTGACAAATACTTTTAGTAACTCCACACCTTCTCCTAATTTCCACATTCCGAATTTTCTGCATAATATTTACACCACACATTGCCCTTAGACAGGACATCTCCACTGCCTCCAGCCTCTCCTCGCTGCAGCATTTGCAACCCATGCTTCACACCCATATAAGAGTGTTGGTACCACTATACTTTCGTACATTCCCTTCTTTGCCTCCATGGATAACGTTTTTTGTCTCCACAGATACCTCAATGGACCACTCACCTTTTTTCCTTCATCAATTCTATGGTTAACCTCATCCTTCATAAACCCATCCGCTGACACGTCAACTCCCAAATATCTGAAAACATTTACTTCTTCCATAATCCCTCTCTCCAATGTGATATCCAATTTTTCTTTATTTAAATCGTTTGATACCCTCATCACCTTACTCTTATCTATGTTCACTTTCAACTTTCTACCTTTACACACTCTCCCAAACTCGTCCACTAACCTTTGCAACTTTTCTTTAGAATCTCCCATAAGCACAGTATCATCAGCAAAAGTAACTGTGTCAACTCCCATTTTGCATTTAAATCTCCATAATTTAATCCCACCCTCTCCCCAACACCCTAGCATTTACTTATTTTACAACCCCATCTATAAATATATTAAACAACCATGGTGACATTACACATCCCTGTCTAAGACCTACTTTTACCGGGAAGTAATCTCCCTCTCCTACACACCCTAACCTGAGCCTCACTATCCTCATAAAAACTCTTTACAGCCTTCAGTAACTTACTACCTATTCCATACACTTGCAACATTTGCCCCATTGCTCCCCTATCCACTCTATCATATGCCTTTTCTAAATCCATAAATGCAATAAAACTTCTCTACCTTTATCTAAGTACTGTTCACATATATGCTTCACTGTAAACACTTGATCTACACATCCCTACCCACTCTAAAGCCTCCTTGCTCATCTGCAATCCTACTCTCTGTCTTACCTCTAATTCTTTCAATAATAACCCTGCCATACACTTTACCTGGTATACTCAGTAAACTTATTCCCCTATAATTTTTACACTCTATTTTACCCCTTCCCTTTATATAAAGGAACTATACATGCTCTCTGCCAATCCCTAGGTACCTTCCCCTTTTCATACATTTATTAAACAAAAATACCAACCACTCCAGCACTATATCCCCCTGCTTTTAACATTTCTGTCATGATTCCGTCAATTCCAGCTGCTTTACCCCTTTCATTCTACGTAATGCCTCACGCACCTCCACCACACTCACATCCTGCTCTTCTTCACTCCTAAACGATGTTGTACCTCCCTGGCCAGTACATGAAATTACCGCCTCCCTTTTTTCATCGACATTTAAAAGTTCCTCAAAATATTCCCGCCATCTACCCAATACCTCCAGCTCCCCATCTACTAACTCCTCTACTCTGTTTTTAACTGACAAATCCATTCGTTCCCTAGGCTTTCTTACCTTGTTTATCTCACTCCAAAATTTTTTCTTGTTTTCAGCAAAATTTCTTGACAGAGCCTCTCCCATTCTTTCATCCGCTCTTCTTTTGCACTCTCTCACCAATCTCTTCACCTTTCTTTTACTCTCCATATACTCTGCTCTTCTATTAACACTTCTGTTTTGTAAAAACCTCTCATAAGCTACCTTTTTCTCTTTTATCACACCCTTTACTTCTTCATTCCACCACTCACTCCTCTTTCCTCCTGCACCCACCCTCCTATAGACACAAACTTCTGCCCCACATTCTAATACTGCATTTTTAAAACTATCCCAACTCTCTTCAACCCCCCCACTACTCCTACTTGCACTAGCCCACCTTTCTGCCAATAGTTGCTTATATCTCACCCTAACTTCCTCCTCCCTTAGTTTATACACTTTTACCTCTCTCTTACTTGCTGTTGCCATTTTCTTTTTGTCCCATCTACCTTTTACTCTAACTGTAGCTACAACCAAATAATGATCTGATATATCCGTTGCCCCTCTATAAACATGTACATCCTGAAGCCTACTCAACAACCTTTTATCCACCAATACATAATCCAACAAACTACTTTCCTTACGTGCTATATCATACCTTGTATATTTATTTATCCTCTTTTTCATAAAATATGTATTACTTATTACCAAACCTCTTTCTACACATAGCTCAATTAATGGTTCCCCATTTACATTTACCCCTGGCACCCCAAATTTACCTACTACTCCATCCACAACATTTTTACCCACTTTAGCATTAGGATCCTCAACCACAAAATGAGTTTTGCCAGAAAAGCACTCAAACTGCTCTAAAACGTCGAAATATGCAATAAAATACGATTTTAGCACATTTTTCTGAGCTTTTAAATGTTTCATTTATTTCTCGAAAATAATATGAAATATTCTATAAAAATATTGAATTTTATAGATTTTTAATGGGATTTTTTAAAAATAGGTAAATAATATATAAATATTCAAAAATGCTATAAAACGTTATTTTATTGCATTTTTTGACGATTCAAGGCATTTTCAAGGATTTTCTGAAAAGCAATTTTTTTAGATAAAATACACCTATGAGTAAGCTTCCTAAAAGAAAATGATTAAATTTTGCTTACTTTTCCCATAAATTTCAATTGCAGTAGAAATTCTATTTAAAAGTGTGAAAATCTAAGTATTTTAGCTAAAAAATGAGTTTTGCCAGAAAAGCACTCAAACCGCTCTAAATCGTCGAAAAATGCAATAAAATGCTATTTTAGCACATTTTCGAAAATAATAGCACATTGACGATTTAAGGCATTTTCAAGGATTTTCTGAAAAAACACTTTTTTTTAGATAAAATACACCTATGAGTAAGCTTCCTAAAAGAAAATCATAAAATTTTGCTTACTTTTCCCATAAATTTCAATTGCAGTAGAAATTCTATTTAAAAGTGTGAAAATCTAAGTATTTTAGCTAAAAAAGGAGTTTTGCCAGAAAAGCACTCAAACCGCTCTAAAACGTCGAAATATGCAATAAAATACGATTTTAGCACATTTTTCTGAGCTTTTTAATGTTTCATGTATTTTTCGAAAATAATATGAAATATTCTATAAAATATTGATTTTAATACATTTTTATTATGATTTTTAAAATATGTAAATAATTAATATATATTAAAAATGCTATAAAACTTGATTTTATTGCATTTTTTGACGATTTAAGGCATTTTCAAGATTTTCTGAAAGCAATTTTTAGATAAAATACACTATGAGTAAGCTTCCTAAAAGAAAATCATAAAATTTTGCTTACTTTTCCATAATTTCAATTGCAGTAGAAATTTATTTAAAAGTGTGAAAATCTAAGTATTTTAGCTAAAAATGAGTTTTGCCAGAAAAGCACTCAAACCGCCCTAAAACGTAAATATCAATAAAATACGATTTTAGCACATTTTCTGACTTTTAATGTTTCATGTATTTTTCGAAAATAATATGAAATATGTAAATATGTAAATATAAAAATAGTAAATAATTTATAAATATTAAAATGTATAAAACGTTATTTTTTGCATTTTTGACGATTCAAGGCATTTTCAAGGATTTTCTGAAAAACTATTTTTAGATAAAATATACCTATGAGTAAGCTTCCTAAAGAAAATCATAAAATTTTGCTTACTTTTCCATAAATTTCAATTGCAGAAATTATTTAAAAGTGTGAAAATCTACGTATTTTAGCTAAAAATGAGTTTTCAGAAAAGCACTCAAACCGCCTAAAACGTCGAAAATGCAATAAAATACATTTAGCACATTTTTCTGAGCTTTTAATGTTTCATGTATTTTTCGAAAATAATATGAAATATTCATAAAAATTATTTAAAGATTTTAATAGATTTTAAAATATTAAAATTATAATAGTTATTTTATTGCATTTTTGACGATTTAAGGCATTTTCAAGATTTTCTAAAACTTTTTTAATAAAATACACCTATGAGTAAGCTTCCTAAAGAA
The DNA here is from genome assembly GCA_009830355.1 of Cherax destructor. Taxonomy (NCBI): domain Eukaryota; kingdom Metazoa; phylum Arthropoda; class Malacostraca; order Decapoda; family Parastacidae; genus Cherax; species Cherax destructor. The sequence goes on along the minus strand of WNWK01020875.1, from coordinate 14,905 downwards.
AATATTAAATTTTGCTTACTTTTCCCATAAATTTCAATTGCATGAAATTCTATTTAAGTGTGAAAATCTAAGTATTTTAGCTAAAAATGAGTTTTGAGAAAAGCACTCAAACCGCTCTAAAAGTCGAAAATGCAATAAAATAATTTTGCACATTTTCTGAGCTTTTAATGTTTCATGTATTTTTCAAAATAATATGAAATATTCTATAAAATATTGATTTTAAAGATTTTTAATGATTTTAAAAATAGTTATAATAATTTATTTTATTGCATTTTTGATAGATTTCAAGGATTTTCTAAAAAATTTTTAGATAAAATACACCTATAGTAAGCTTCCTAAAGAAAATCATAAATTTGCTTACTTTTCCCATAATTTCAATTCAGTAGAAATTCTATTTAAAAGTGTGAAAATCTAAGTATTTTAGCTAAAAATGAGTTTTGCAAAAAGCACTCAAACCGCTCTAAAACGTCGAAATATGCAATAAAATACGATTTTAGCACATTTTTCTGAGCTTTTATGTTCATGTATTTTCGAAAATAATATGAAATATTTAAAATATTATTTAAAAATATGATAAAATTTATAAATATTAAAAATGCTATAAAACTTATTTTATTGCATTTTTGAGATTAGGCATTTTCAAGGATTTTCTGAAACATTTTTAGATAAAATACACTATGAGTAAGCTTCTAAAGAAAATCATAAAATTTGCTTACTTTTCCCATAAATTTCAATTGAGTAGAAATTTATTTAAAAGTGTGAAATCTAAGTATTTTACTAAAAATGAGTTTGTCAGAAAAGCACTCAAACGTCTAAACGTCGAAAATATGCAATAAATACATTTTAGCACATTTTTCTGAGCTTTTAATGTTTCATGTATTTTCGAAAAAATATGAAATATTATAAATATGATAATATTTTTAATATGATAAATATTATAATTATTAAAAATGCTATAAACTTATTTTTTGCATTTTTGACGATTAAGGCATTTTCAGATTTTCTGAAAAATTTTTAATATAAGTAAGTTCCTAAAGAAAATCATAAATTTGCTTACTTTTCCCATAAATTTCAATTGCAGTAGAAATTTATTTAAAAGTGTGAAAATCTAAGTATTTTAGCTAAAAATGAGTTTTGTCAGAAAAGCACTCAAACCGCCTAAAACGTCGAAAATGCAATAAAATATTTTAGCACATTTTTCTGACTTTTTAATGTTTCAGTATTTTGAAAATAATATGAAATATTCTAAAAAAATTGATTTTTAAGATTTTTAATGGGATTTTTAAAATAGTTAATAATTATGAAATATTAAAATGCATAAAACTTATTTTATTGCATTTTTGACGATTAAGGCATTTTCAAGGATTTTCTAAAACAATTTTTTTAGATAAATACACCTATGAGTAAGCTTCCTAAAGAAAATATAAATTTTGCTTACTTTTCCCATAAATTTCAATTGCAGTAAAATTCTATTTAAAAGTGTGAAAATCTAAGTATTTTAGCTAAAAAAGAGTTTTGCCAGAAAAGCACTCAAACGCTCTAAACATCAAAAATAATTTTGCATTTTAGCTTTATGTTCAGTATTTAATAATATGAAATATTAATATGATTAAATTTAATTTTTAAAATGTAAAAATTATTTTATTGCATTTGAGATTAAGGATTTCATTAAACTTTTGATAAAATACACCTAGTAAGCTTCTAAAGAAAATCATAAAATTGCTTACTTTCCATATTCAACAGTAAAATTTATTTAAGTGTGAAAATCTAAGATTTTACTAAAGAGTTTTGCCGAAAAGCACTCAAACCGTAAACGTCGAAATATGCAATAAACATTTTAGCACATTTCTGAGCTTTATCATGTATTGAAAATAGAAATATTAATATGTTATTAATATTAAAATTTATAAATATTCAAATGCTATAACTTATTTTATGCATTTGAGATTAGGCATTTTCAAGTTTTGAAAATTTAAAACACTATGGAAGCTTCTAAAGAAAATCATAAAATTCTTACTTTTCCATAATTTCAATGCACATTTTCTGAGCTTTTTAATGTTTCATGTATTTTTCGAAAATAATATGAAATATTCTAACTTAATATTGATTTTTATAGATTTTTAATGGGATTTTAAAAAATATGTAAATAATTTATAAATATTAAAAAATGCTATAAAACGTAATTTTATTGCATTTTTTGATGATTCAAGGCATTTTCAAGGATTTTCTAAAAAACTATTTTTTTAGATAAAATATACCTATGAGTAAGCTTCCTTAAAGAAAATCATAAAATTTTGCTTACTTTTCCCATAAATTTCAATTGCATTTGAAATTTTATTTAAAAGTGTGAAAATCTAAGTATTTTAGCTAAAAAATGAGTTTTGCCAGAAAAGCACTCAAACCGCCCTAAAACGACGAAATATGCAATAAAATACGATTTTAGCACATTTTTCTGAGCTTTTTAATGTTTCATGTATTTTTCGAAAATAATATGAAATATTCTAAATTAATATTGATTTTAATAGATTTTTAATATGATTTTTTAAAAATATGTAAATAATTAATATATATTCAACAATGCTATAAAACTTGATTTTATTGCAATTTTGACGATTTAAGGCATTTTCAAGGATTTTCTGAAAAGCAATTTTTTTAGATAAAATACACCTATGAGTAAGCTTCCTAAAAGAAAATCATAAAATTTTGCTTACTTTTCCCATAAATTTCAATTGCGGTAAAAATTCTATTTAAAAGTGTGAAAATCTATGTATTTTAGCTAAAAAATGAGTTTTGCCAGAAAAGCACTCAAACCGCTCTAGAACGTCGAAAAATGCAATAAAATACCATTTTAGCACATTTTTCTAAGCTTTTTAATGTTTCATGTATTTTTCGAAAATAATATGAAATATTGTAAAAAAATATTGATTTTTATAGATTTTTAATATGATTTTTTAAAAATATGTAAATAATTATTATATATTAAAAAATGCTATAAAACTTGATTTTATTGCATTTTTTGACGATTTAAGGCATTTTCAAGGATTTTCTGAAAAAATTTTTTTTAGATAAAATACACCTATAAGTAAGTTTCCTAAAAGAAAATCATTAAATTTTGCTTACTTTTCCCATAAATTTCCATTGCATTTGAAATTCTATTTAAAAGTGTGAAAATCTAAGTATTTTAGCTAAAAAATGAGTTTTGCCAGAAAAGCACTCAAACCGCTCTAAAACGTCGAAATATGCAATCAAATACGATTTTAGCACAGTTTCCTGTGCTTTTTAATGTTTCATGTATTTTTCGAAAATAATATGAAATATTGTATAAAAATATTGATTTTTATAGATTTTAAATATGATTTTTTAAAAATATGTAAATAATTTATAAATATTCAAAAATGCTATAAAACGTAATTTTATTGCATTTTTTGATGATTCAAGGCATTTTCAAGGATTTTCTAAAAAACTATTTTTTTAGATAAAATATACCTATGAGTAAGCTTCCTAAAAGAAAATCATAAAATTTTGCTTACTTTTCCCATAAATTTCAATTGCATTTGAAATTCTATTTAAAAGTGTGAAAATCTAAGTATTTTAGCTAAAAAATGAGTTTTGCCAGAAAAGCACTCAAACCGCTCTAAAACGTCGAAAATGCAATAAAATACCATTTTAGCACATTTTTCTGAGCTTTTTAATGTTTCATGTATTTTTCGAAAATAATATGAAATATTGTATAAAAATATTGATTTTTATAGATTTTTAATATGATTTTTTAAAAATATGTAAATAATTAATATATATTAAAAAAAGCAGTGAAGAGTTTTTATGAGGATAGTGAGGCTCAGGTTAGAGTGTGTAGGAGGGAAGGGGACTATTTCCCAGTAAAAGTGGGCCTTAGACAAGGATGTGTGATGTCACCGTGGTTGTTCAATATATTTATAGATGGGGTTGTAAGAGAAGTGAATGCGAGGGTCTTGGCAAGAGGTGTTGGGCTAAAAGATAAAGAAGCAAATACAAAGTGGGAGTTGTCACAGTTGCTTTTTGCTGATGACACTGTGCTTTTGGGAGATTCTGAAGAGAAGCTGCAGAGGGTGGTGGATGAATTTGGTAGGGTGTGTAAAAGAAGAAAATTGAAAGTGAATATAGGAAAGAGTAAGGTGATGAGGATAACAAAAAGAATAGGTGACGAAAGATTGGATATCAGATTGGAGGGAGAGAGTATAGAGGAGGTGAATGTATTCAGATATTTGGGAGTGGACATGTCGGCGGATGGGTCTATGAAGGATGAGGTGAATCATAGAATTGATGAGGGAAAAGGGTGAGTGGAGCACTTCGAGTCTGTGGAGACAAAGAACCTTGTCCATGGAAGTAAAGAGGGAATGTATGAGAGTATAGTTATACCAACGCTCTTATATGGGTGTGAAGCATGGGTGATGAATGTTGCAACGAGGAGAAGGCTGGAGGCAGTGGAGATGTCATGTCTGAGGTCAATGTGTGGTGTGAATATAATGCAGAGAATTCGGAGTTTGGAAATTAGGAGGAGGTGCGGATTACCAAAACGATTGTCCAGAGAGCTGAGGAGGGTTGTTGAGGTGGTTTGGACATGTAGAGAGAATGGAACGAGACAGAGTGACTTCGAGAGTGTATAAATCTGTAGTGGAGGGAAGGCGGGGTAGGGGTCGGCCTAGGAAAGGTTGGAGGGAGGGGGTAAAGGAAGTTTGTGTGCGAGGGGCTTGGACTTCCAGCAAGCATGTGTGAGCATATTTGATAGGAGTGAATGGAGGCATATGGTTTTAATACTTGACGTGCTGTTGGAGTGTGAGCAAAGTAACATTTATGAAGGGATTCAGGGAAACCGGCAGGCCGGACTTGAGTTCTGGAGATGGGAAGTACAGTGCCGGCACTCTGAAGGAGGGGTGTTAATGTTGCAGTTTTAAAACTGTAGTGTAAAGCACCCTTCTGGCAAGACAGTGATGGAGTGAATGATGATGAAAGTTTTTCTTTTTCGGGCCACCCTGCCTTGGTGGGAATCGGCCGATGTGTTAATAAAAAAAAAAAAAAAAAAATATTAAAAAATGCTATAAAACTTGATTTTATTGCATTTTTTGACGATTCAAGGCATTTTCAAAGGATTTTCGGAAAAACTATTTTTTTTAGATAAAATATACCTATGAGTAAGCTTCTTAAAAGAAAATCATAAAATTTTGCTTACTTCTCCCATAAATTTCAATTGCAGTAGAAATTCTATTTAAAAGTGTGAATATCTACATATTTTAGCTAAAAAATGAGTTTTGTCAGAAATGCACTCAAACCGCCCTAAAACGTCGAAATATGCAATAAAATACGATTTTAGCACATTTTTCTGAGCTTTTTAATGTTTCATGTATTTTTCGAAAATAATATGAAATATTCTAAATTATTATTGATTTTTATAGATTTTTAATGGGATTTTTTAAAAATATGTAAATAATTAATAAATATTAAAAAATGCTATAAAACTTGATTTTATTGCATTTTTTGACGATTCAAGGCATTTTCAAGGATTTTCTGAAAAACTATTTTTTTAGATAAAATATACCTATGAGTAAGCTTCTAAAAGAAAATCATAAAATTTGCTTATTCCCATAAATTTCAATTGCAGTAGAAATTATATTTAAAAGTGTGAAAATCTAAGTATTTTAGCTAAAAATAATTTGCCAGAAAAGCATTCAAACCCTAAAACGTCGAAATATGCAATAAAATACGATTTTAGCACATTTCTGAGCTTTTTAATGTTTCATTATTTTTCGAAAATAATATGAAATATTCTATAAAATATTGATTTTATAGATTTTAATATGATTTTTAAAAATATGTAAAAATTATAAATATTAAAAATGCTATAAAACTTGATTTTATTGCTTTTTTTTTTTTTTTTTTTTTTTTTTTTTTTTTTTTTTTTTTTTTTTTTTTTTTTTTTTTTTTTTTTTTTTTTTTTTTTTTTTTTTTTTTTTTTTTTTTTTTTTTTTTTTTTTTTTTTTTTTTTTTTTTTTTTTTTTTTTTTTTTTTTTTTTTTTTTTTTTTTTTTAAAAAAAAAAAAAAAAAAAAAAAAAAAAAAAAAAAAAAAAAAAAAAAAAAAAAAAAAAAAAAAAAAAAAAAAAAAAAAAAAAAAAAAAAAAAAAAAAAAAAAAAAAAAAAAAAAAAAAAAAAAAAAAAAAAAAAAAAAAAAAAAAAAAAAAAAAAAAAAAAAAAAAAAAAAAATACATTTTAGCACATTTTTCTGAGCTTTTTTAATGTTTCATTATTTTTTGAAAATAATATGAAATATTATAAATTAATATTGATTTTTTTTAGATTTAATTGGATTTTTAAAATATGATAAATAATTTAGAAATATTAAAAATCTATAATTAACGTTATTTTTGATTATTTTAGCTAAAAATGAGTTTTGCCAGAAAAGCACTCAAACGCTCTAAACGTCGAAATATGCAATAAATACGATTTTAGCACATTTTCTGAGCTTTTAATGTTTCATGTATTTTTGAAAATAATATGAAAATATTAAATATGATTTAAATTTTAAAATATGAAAAATTTATAAATATTAAAATGCTATAAAACTATTTATGCTTTTTACGATTAAGGCATTTTCAAGGTTTCAAAACATTTTAGATAAATAATGAATTCTAAAAGAAAATATAAATTTTGCTTATTTTCCATAAATTTCAATGCATAAAATTCTATTTAAAGGTGAAAATCTAGTATTTTAGCTAAAATGAGTTTTGCGAAAAGCACTCAAACCGCTAAAACGTCGAAAATGCAATAAAATACGATTTACACATTTTTCTGGCTTTTTAATGTTTCATTATTTTTCGAAAATAATATGAAATTTTTTGTAAATTAATTAAAATATGTAAATAATTTATATATTCAAAATGCTATAAAACTATTTTATTGCATTTTAGATTCAAGGCATTTTCAAGGATTTTTAAAATATTTTAGATAAAATATCCATGAGTAAGTTCTAAAAGAAAATATAAAATTTGTATTTCCCATAAATTTATTGCAGAAATTTATTTAAAAGTGTGAAAATCTAAGATTTTAGCTAAAAATGAGTTTTGCAGAAAGCACTCAAACCGCCTAAACGTCGAAATGCAATAAAATACGATTTTAGCACATTTCTGAGCTTTTAATGTTTCATATTTTCGAAAATAATATGAAATATTCTATAAAAATATTGATTTTTATAGATTTTTAATGGATTTAAAAATAGTAATAATTATAATATTAAAAATGCTATAAAACGATTTTATTGCATTTTTGACGATTAAGGCATTTTCAAGGATTTTCTAAAACATTTTTTTAGATAAAATACCTATGAGTAAGCTTCCTAAAGAAAATATAAAATTTTCTTATTTTCCCATAAATTTCAATTGCAGTAGAAATTCTATTTAAAAGTGTGAAAATCTAAAAAATGCTATAAAACTATTTTATTGCATTTTTGACGATTAAGGCATTTTCAAGGATTTTCTAAAAACTATTTTTTTAGATAAAATACACCTATAGTAAGCTTCTAAAGAAAATCATAAAATTTTGCTTACTTTTCCCATAAATTTCAATTGCAGTAGAAATTCTATTTAAAAGTGTGAAAATCTAAGTATTTTAGCTAAAAAATGAGTTTGCAGAAAGCACTCAAACCGCTCTAAAACGTCGAAATATGCAATAAAATACGATTTTAGCACATTTTTCTGAGCTTTTAATGTTTCATGTATTTTTCGAAAATAATATGAAATATTCTATAAATAATATTGATTTTTATAGATTTTTAATGGATTTTTTAAAAATATGTAAATAATTATAAATATTCAAAAATGCTATAAACGTTATTTTATTGCATTTTTGATGATTCAGGCATTTTCAAGGATTTTCTGAAAAACTATTTTTTTAGATAAAATATACCTATGAGTAAGCTTCTTAAAAGAAAATCATAAAATTTGCTTTTCCATAATTTCAATTGATGAAATTCTATTTAAAAGTGTGAAAATCTAATTTTAGCTAAATGAGTTTAGAAACATAACCGCTCTAAAACGTCGAAATATGCAAAAATACGATTTTAGCATTTCTGAGCTTTAATGTTTCATGTATTTCGAAAATAATGAAATATTCTAAAATATTGATTTTAATTTTAATGATTTTTAAAAAATAAATAATTATAATATTCAAAATGCTATAAAACTTATTTATTGCATTTGACGTTGCTTTTAAGTTTTCTGAAAAACATTTTGATAAAATAACCTATGAGTAAGCTTCTAAGAATCATAAATTTTCTTACTTTCCCATAAATTTCAATTGCAGTAAATTTTTTAAGTGAAAATCTATATTTTAGCTAAATGAGTTCAGAAACACTTGTAATAAATAGATTTTAGCATTTTCTGAGCTTTAATGTTTCTTTTTGAAAATAATATGTATTCTAAATAATATTATTTATAGATTTAATGGGATTTAAAATATTAAATAATTATAAATATTAAATTAAATATTTTATTGCATTTTTGAATTAAGGCATTTCAAGATTTTCTAAAACATTTTTATAAAATACACATAGTACTTCTAAAGAAAATCATAATTTTGTTACTTCCATAAATTTCAATTGCAGTGAAATTCTATTAATGTGAATCATATTTTATAAATGAGTTTGCCAGAACCTAAACCCTAAACGTCAAATATGCAATAAAATCGATTTTGCACATTCGAGCTTTAATGTTTAAAACGTCGAAATATGCAATAAAATGATTTTAGCACATTTTTCTGAGCTTTTTAATGTTTCATGTATTTTTCGAAAATAATATGAAATATTCTAAAAATATTGATTTTTAAGATTTTTAATGGATTTTTAAAAATAGTAAATAATTTATAAATATTAAAATGCTATAAAACGTATTTTATTGCATTTTTGACGATTCAAGGCATTTTCAAGGATTTTCTGAAAAACATTTTTAGATAAATATACCTATGAGTAAGCTTCCTAAAGAAAATCATAAAATTTTGCTTACTTTTCCCATAAATTTCAATTGCAGTAGAAATTTATTTAAAAGTGTGAAAATCTAGTATTTTAGCTAAAAATGAGTTTGCCAGAAAAGCACTCAAACGCTCTAAAACGTCGAAATATGCAATAAAATACGATTTTAGCACATTTTCTGAGCTTTTAATGTTTCATGTATTTTTCGAAAATAATATGAAATATTCTAAAAATATTGATTTTTATAGATTTTTAATGGATTTTTAAAAATATGTAAATAATTATAAATATTAAAAATGCTATAAACTTATTTTATTGCATTTTTGACGATTAAGGCATTTTCAAGGATTTTCTGAAAACATTTTTTTAGATAAAATAACCTATGAGTAAGCTTCTAAAAGAAAATCATAAAATTTTGCTTCTTTCCCATAAATTTCAATTGCAGTAGAAATTCTATTTAAAGTGTGAAAATCTAAGTATTTTAGCTAAAAATGAGTTTTGCCAGAAAAGCACTCAAACCGCTCTAAAACGTCGAAATATGCAATAAAATACGATTTTACACATTTTTCTGAGCTTTTTAATGTTTCATGTATTTTTCGAAATAATATGAAATATTCTAAAAATATTGTTTTTTTTTTTTTTTTTTTTTTTTTTTTTTTTTTTTTTTTTTTTTTTTTTTTTTTTTTTTTTTTTTTTTTTTTTTTTTTTTTTTTTTTTTTTTTTTTTTTTTTTTTTTTTTTTTTTTTTTTTTTTTTTTTTTTTTTTTTTTTTTTTTTTTTTTTTTTTTTTTTTTTTTTTTTTTTTTTTTTTTTTTTTTTTTTTTTTTTTTTTTTTTTTTTTTTTTTTTTTTTTTTTTTTTTTTTTTTTTTTTTTTTTTTTTTTTTTTTTTTTTTTTTTTTTTTTTTTTTTTTTTTTTTTTTTTTTTTTTTTTTTTTTTTTTTTTTTTTTTTTTTTTTTTTTTTTTTTTTTTTTTTTTTTTTTTTTTTTTTTTTTTTTTTTTTTTTTTTTTTTTTTTTTTTTTTTTTTTTTTTTTTTTTTTTTTTTTTTTTTTTTTTTTTTTTTTTTTTTTTTTTTTTTTTTTTTTTTTTTTTTTTTTTTTTTTTTTTTTTTTTTTTTTTTTTTTTTTTTTTTTTTTTTTTTTTTTTTTTTTTTTTTTTTTTTTTTTTTTTTTTTTTTTTTTTTTTTTTTTTTTTTTTTTTTTTTTTTTTTTTTTTTTTTTTTTTTTTTTTTTTTTTTTTTTTTTTTTTTTTTTTTTTTTTTTTTTTTTTTTTTTTTTTTTTTTTTTTTTTTTTTTTTTTTTTTTTTTTTTTTTTTTTTTTTTTTTTTTTTTTTTTTTTTTTTTTTTTTTTTTTTTTTTTTTTTTTTTTTTTTTTTTTTTTTTTTTTTTTTTTTTTTTTTTTTTTTTTTTTTTAAAAAAAAAAAAAAAAAAAAAAAAAAAAAAAAAAAAAAAAAAAAAAAAAAAAAAAAAAAAAAAAAAAAAAAAAAAAAAAAAAAAAAAAAAAAAAAAAAAAAAAAAAAAAAAAAAAAAAAAAAAAAAAAAAAAAAAAAAAAAAAAAAAAAAAAAAAAAAAAAAAAAAAAAAAAAAAAAAAAAAAAAAAAAAAAAAAAAAAAAAAAAAAAAAAAAAAAAAAAAAAAAAAAAAAAAAAAAAAAAAAAAAAAAAAAAAAAAAAAAAAAAAAAAAAAAAAAAAAAAAAAAAAAAAAAAAAAAAAAAAAAAAAAAAAAAAAAAAAAAAAAAAAAAAAAAAAAAAAAAAAAAAAAAAAAAAAAAAAAAAAAAAAAAAAAAAAAAAAAAAAAAAAAAAAAAAAAAAAAAAAAAAAAAAAAAAAAAAAAAAAAAAAAAAAAAAAAAAAAAAAAAAAAAAAAAAAAAAAAAAAAAAAAAAAAAAAAAAAAAAAAAAAAAAAAAAAAAAAAAAAAAAAAAAAAAAAAAAAAAAAAAAAAAAAAAAAAAAAAAAAAAAAAAAAAAAAAAAAAAAAAAAAAAAAAAAAAAAAAAAAAAAAAAAAAAAAAAAAAAAAAAAAAAAATATAGAATATTCTAAATTAATATTATTTTTAAATTTTATGATTTTTTAAAATATTAAATAATTTAATATTAAATCTATAAAACTTATTTATTGCTTTTTGACATTAGTTTTCAAATTTTTGAAAACTTTTTAGAAAATAACTTATAGCTTCCTAAAGAAAATCATAAAATTTTGTTACTTTTCCATAAATTTAATTGATAGTTTTTTAAAAGTTAAAATCTAAGTATTTAGCTAAAAATGAGTTTTCGAAAAGCACTCAAACCGCTTAAAACGTCGAAATATCAAAAATAGATTTTAGCAATTTTTTTGACTTTTTAATGTCATGTATTTTGAAAATAATATGAAATATTCTAAATAAATGTTAAATTTTATGATTTTTAAAATATAATAATTATGAAATATTCAAAAATGCTATAAAACTTGATTTTATTGCATTTTTTGACGATTTAAGGCATTTTCAAGGATTTTCTGAAAAACTATTTTTTTAGATAAAATATACCTATAAGTAAGCTTCCTAAAAGAAAATCATAAATTTTGCTTACTTTTCCCATAAATTTCAATTGCAGTAGAAATTCTATTTAAAAGTGTGAAAATCTAAGTATTTTAGCTAAAAAATGAGTTTTGCCAGAAAAGCACTCAAACCGCTCTAAAACGTCGAAATATGCAATAAAATACGATTTTAGCACATTTTTCTGAGTTTTTAATGTTTCATGTATTTTTCGAAAATAATATGAAATATTCTATAAAAATATTGATTTTTATAATTAATGGATTTTAAAAATATGTAAATAATTTATAAATATTAAAAAATGCTATAAAACGTTATTTTATTGCATTTTTGACGATTCAAGGCATTTTCAAAGGATTTTCTGAAAAACTATTTTTTAGATAAAATATACCTATGAGTAAGCTTCCTAAAAGAAAATCATAAAATTTTGCTTACTTTTCCCATAAATTTCAATTGCAGTAGAAATTCTATTTAAAAGTGTGAAAATCTAAGTATTTTAGCTAAAAAATGAGTTTTGCCAGAAAAGCACTCAAACCGCTCTAAAACGTCGAAATATGCAATAAAATACGATTTTAGCACATTTTTCTGAGCTTTTAATGTTTCATGTATTTTTCGAAAATAATATGAAATATTCTATAAAATATTGATTTTTATAGATTTTTAATGGGATTTTTAAAAATAGTAAATAATTATAAATATTCAAAAATGCTATAAAACTTATTTTATTGCATTTTTGACGATTTAAGGCATTTTCAAGGATTTTCTGAAAACTATTTTTTAGATAAAATATACCTATGAGTAAGCTTCCTAAAAGAAAATCATTAAATTTTGCTTACTTTTCCCATAAATTTCAATTGCATAGAAATTCTATTTAAAAGTGTGAAAATCTAAGTATTTTAGCTAAAAATGAGTTTTGCAGAAAAGCACTCAAACCGCTCTAAAACGTCGAAATATGCAATAAAATGCGATTTTAGCACATTTTCTGAGCTTTTAAGGGAGGGGCGAATGAATTCACGATTTTTTTCTTTATTTTGGTCTAATTTCAATGAGATTTTTACAGTGATTTATACAGCTTTTAAAAACCTATACACTGTCTTTGTTATGATTTTTGCCTTTAGGTTAGGTAGAAAAAATAAAATGTGCCAAATTTTAGGGGTCACAAAACCAGTAAATTTCTACAAAATTGGGAAGATGTACAATGCTCTAGTTAACATCAGATGAAAGATAAAGGCTCTATAATTGTTGACCCAATCCATTTTAGCAAAATGTCAGTAGATTCCATTATAAAAATGTTGAAGTTAGTGATTTTGTTTTGCCTTTATTTTGTGGGAAAAAATCAATAAAAACAAAGCTGTAAAAGATATTGAAATCTTCATGGGTGGTTGTAGAGCCATCATTACTCAATAACGTGTGAAAAAATCATGACAATCCTATTAATACTTTTCGCAAAACATTACAAACAATGTCAATAACTTATTTCTGAGTTATTAATATATTTTTCTGTGAAACTCTATGGATATGGCACGCTAAATCTCAGCGAGTTGCATGCATCAGCACATGTTGAGACCCCAGAGGCCACTGAGGTGGCATGAGTCCCTACACTTGAATGGAGGCATCAGAGATGTTGCTATTTAGAGTTTTTTAATGAAATAATCATAAAATTGTAATTTTTGCAGAGACAAAACTAAAAAAAACACTAATTGGCAACATGTATTATTTATGACAGCAAGCACAACAAAAAATACATTTAAGGAAAAAATACTTGGAAATATGATATAAACAAGTTGATTACACCAAAATGTTGCCAGAATGATGCACTATTTTTGGTAAGAAAACATTTTTCCAAAATTTTCAATCTTCCTTTCCTAATTTCTGGGAAAAAGGATCGCCCTCCCTTAATGTTTCATGTATTTTTCGAAAATAATATGAAATATTCTAAATTAATATTGATTTTATAGATTTTAATGGGATTTTTTAAAAATATGTAAATAATTTATAAATATTCAAAAATGCTATAAAACGTATTTTATTGCATTTTGATGATTCAGCATTTTCAAGGATTTTCTAAAAACTATTTTTAGATAAAATAACCTATAAGTTAAAAATCATAAATTTTGCTTACTTTTCCCATAAATTTCAATTGCAGTGAAATTCTATTTAAAAGTGTGAAAATCTAAGTATTTTAGCTAAAAATGAGTTTTGCCAGAAAAGCACTCAAACCGCTCTAAATCGTCGAAATATGCAATAAAATACGATTTTAGCACATTTTTCTAAGCTTTTTTAATGTTTCATGTATTTTTCGAAAATAATATGAAATATTCTATAAAAATATTGATTTTTATAGATTTTTAATAGGATTTTTTTAAAAATATGTAAATAATTTATAAATATTAAAAAATGCTATAAAACGTTATTTTATTGCATTTTTTGACGATTTAAGGCATTTTCAAGGATTTTCTGAAAAACTATTTTTAGATAAATATACCTATGAGTAAGCTTCTAAAAGAAAATCATAAAATTTTGCTTACTTTTCCAATAAATTTCAATTGCAGTAGAAATTCTATTTAAAAGTGTGAAAATCTAAGTATTTTAGCTAAAAATGAGTTTTGCCAGAAAAGCACTCAAACCGCTCTAAAACGTCGAAATATGCAATAAAATACGATTTTAGCACATTTTTCTGAGCTTTTTAATGTTTCATGTATTTTTCGAAAATAATATGAAATATTCTATAAAAATATTGATTTTAATAGATTTTTAATGGGATTTTTTTAAAAATATGTAAATAATTATAAATATTCAAAAATGCTATAAAACTTGATTTATTGCATTTTTGACGATTAAGGCATTTTCAAGGATTTTCTGAAAAACAATTTTTAGATAAAATACACCTATGAAGTAAGCTTCCTAAAGAAAATCATAAAATTTTGCTTACTTTTCCCATAAATTTCAATTGCAGTAGAAATTCTATTTAAAAGTGTGAAAATCTAAGTATTTTAGCTAAAAAATGAGTTTTGTCAGAAAAGCACTCAAACCGCTCTAAATCGTCGAAATATGCAATAAAATACGATTTTAGCACATTTTCTGAGCTTTTAATGTTTCATGTATTTTTCGAAAATAATATGAAATATTCTATAAAAATATTGATTTTTATAGATTTTAGTTGTATTTTTTAAAAATATGTAAATAATTTATAAATATGAATAAAAATGCTATAAAACGTTATTTTATTGCATTTTTTGATGATTCAAGGCATTTTCAATGATTTTCTGAAAACTATTTTTTTAGATAAAATATACCTATGAGTAAGCTTCTAAAGAAAATCATAAAATTTTGCTTACTTTTCCCATAAATTTCAATTGCAGTAGAAATTCTATTTAAAA
>WNWK01020874.1:0-35046 GCA_009830355.1 Cherax destructor | reverse complement strand
TATATATATTATATATATATATATATATATATATATATATATATATATATATATATATATATATATATATATATATAATATATATATATTCAAAAACACTGATTTTGGGCCGACGGAGACCCCGACCCTACAAAACCCCGGAAGGAACGCAGTGTTTTTCCCGACCGTACCCCCTGGCCCAATACCTTTGGGCATCCACCCTCACCCCAGAGTTGATCCAAGGCCTGCTCTTGCAAATTTCCCTAGCATTGTTCCCCTAGTTGTGTGGGGTAATGGGGAAGAGATAAAAAGCTGTAAGCCCCCCGCCTGAAAGCGGGGGTCCCTTTGGATCAACGTCAAAGGGGAGCGGGATGCCAAGGTATTGGTCCAGTGTGGTAGGGTTTTGGTAAAGCACTGCGTTCCTGTCACAAAGGGTTTGTAGGGTCGAGTCTCCGTCGGCCAGAGATCAGTGTTTTTGAATATTTCGCCTGCTCTTTTCGAATTTCCAGCAAAATATATATATATATATATATATATATATATATATATATATATATATATATATATATATATATATATATATATATAGGATGGGGTCCACCTCTGGTGTAAATTTGGGGCCCAAGCCCCGGAGAAGGGAAAAAAGGCTTCAAGGAAGAATATTTAGATGTCTTTCTGAAGCTATTTGAATATTCCACTTCCCCACCCCCCCATCTTTATTAAAATATATAAAATTTATTTCCCAAAGGGAAAATACATTGCCAAAATACATTAACAAGAATAAATAGTGAGTAAAAAAACATAGATGACAACTCAGAGCTACATGTCAAATACATCGGGCCAGGGCCCCCGGGAAAGGGGGGAAGAGGAAGCTGGTCGCCCCGGGTCCTTGGTTTTTGATAAGTTTTCCCCCCCAGCTCCTTGAAAAACTTTAGAGCACACTTGCCCCATGCCCATTTTAACCCCCTTGGGATGAAGTTAAGCAAGAGGGGAAAGGTTTTATATTTCGGGTTTTTGGGCCCCCTTGTGGCTGGCAGCTCCCCCCCCCTTCGGCTAAGGAGTGTGGCAGGTAGGTGTCTGCCAATGTGGCAGCACAGGGTAGTCCCAAGCAATCTGCTTACCATCCTTCCAGGGTAGCATTGTGGCTCCATCAGCTAGAAGGAAATCTCCTGAGTGTGGTGCCTTCACCGCTAGGATACGAGCTTTGTCCTTTCTTGAAGCGTTGGTGAGCATTGTGTTGGCAATTTTTTCCATGATCGGTTTATCCCAGTGGGACTGTTTGTGCTCTTTGGGAGGAACTGGTCTACTGGAGGAGTCTGCCAGGATGTCCCACTGCACGGCTGCTTCAATGAACCTGGGGTCTTGAGCTCCCACCACACCTCTCAAACGTTCAGGGACAATCTTCTTGACTAATCTAGTAACATACCTAGTAACAGTCTAGTAACAGACCATGGTGATGTTTACCTAAATATTTTTCTAGTAAGACATTTGATAGAATCCCATACATGAGATTACTGAACAAAGTGTCAACACGTGGTATTGGTACTGAACTTATCTCGTGAACTGAGGCATTCTCAAATGATAAGCAGGAGAAACCTGGGGAGAAATCAGAATGGGATGATCCTGGAGTTTACCTGGAGAGAATTCAGGGTCAACGCCCCTGTGGTCCGGTCTGTCACCAGGCCTCATGTTGGACCAGAGCCTGATCAACCAGGCTGTTACTGCTGGCCGCACGCAGTCCAACGTACGAACCACAGCCTGGCTGGTCAGGTACCGACTTTAGGTGCCTGTCCAGTGCCTGCTTGAAGACAGCCAGGGGTTTGTTGGTAATCCCCTTTATGTATGCTGGGAGGCAGTTGAACAATCTTGGGCCCTGACACTTATTGTGTTGTCCTCAACGTGCTAGTGGCACCCTGCTTTTCATTGGGGGATGTTACATCGCCTGCCGAGTCTTTTTGCTTTCGTAGGGAGTGATTTTCGTGTGCAAGTTGTGCTAATCCTCGAGAATTTTCCACAAGCAAAGTGTTTTTTTTGGCAATCTACGTTAATGATGAAAGAATTTCACTGACAAATTAATTTGAAAGTAATGTAGATCATCAACATGATTTTAAAAATTTAAGGTTGTAGGGAAATGATTGATAGCGTTCATTGTGGATCTGAGCAAATTCCTAAAACTTTTGAATGAAGACAACCATGACAGTGCGAGGAGGACCGAAAAAATTAATAATGTTGAATTTGGTCAAAAACAGATTTCAAAGTAAATTGAAAGCCCTATACAGCAAAAATCTTACGTTAAGGCATTAATGCATCATTGACCATAATAAGGCAAATAAACTACTTTGGTTTATATCATTAAGGTTAGGTAACAAATAAAGGTGTACCTAAGTTATTTGGTACCCGGGGCTAATTTTCTCTGGCACTCCCCCCACCGCTCATTATAAATAATTTTAAATTTCAATCACAGACAAATATATTTTCATTTATATTTGTCTATGTCGTGCCGAATGGGTAAACTGGTCGATTAGCAAGAACTCATTTAAAATTAAGTCCTTTCAAAAATTTTTCTCTTATACGTTTAAAGGCATATTTTTTTCCATTTATGTTAATGAAAAAAAAAAATTGTCCCAAAAAATACCTTGAAAACATACTTAACCTTATTATAACAAGCGCAGTTTAATTTAGCCTAATCCAACTAAATATATTTTAGATAAGTTTACAATAATTTAATTAATACTAAACAAACACAATAAAATAGTATATTTGTTTCGTTAGGTTCAGAATGATTTTGAGAAATTATTGCATACACAAATTTTCGTTTCCCCTTTTTTGTAAAGAGAGCATTGCTATTTAAGCCAAAATCGCAAGTTTTACCTATTCGGAAAACATCTGCATAATATTATCATAAGCTAATTGGAAATACGAAAATGCAGTGTTTAAGTAATATTGCATTTATTTTATTAAAAAGTGAACAAAGTCAGTATCAACTCTCAGCAAAATCTTCAGTAGTAAATAGTGAGGTTTTACAGTTTCTGTTCTTGAGTCTTAATTTTACAATTCAGTCAATGACCTCCTCATAAATTCATCTTTTTTGCATATTCTTGTTCACTAGGAAATAAAGCCAGATTTGAAAGTCTCGTCTGACTTATGAACGAGTATATGATTTTTTTTTGTATCATTTTAATTTTTCAAAACCTCTTTCCACAAATAGTAAAAAGAATTTTAAACACAATGACGAGTTTGGGAACAGATTAAAATAATCCCATTTCTTAATAAACACCAGAAACTGCGATGCTATCATCTTCATCGCTGATTTCGGCAGCTTCCAGAATGCCTCTGAACTCGTCCAATTTCCACATGGAAAATCTGAGCGAAATTTGAAAATACTTTCGACGTTCTTCGTTGAAAAATCCAAAGTGCTGCTCTAAATAACAACGGGGATTGACAGTATTTGATACATTGCCTTATAAGGAATTCCTATTTTTGGATGATAGACATTCAAATGTTGTTCTTTACTTACTCTTGCAATGTGTGATCAGCATTCCTTGCCATCTCTCTCTTTCGGAACTTTAGTCTATTATTTTTTAAAATAGCAATGTCAATTTCCTCACATTTAGTAGTTGTAATGAATGGCTCTCTCCATAAGTTCATTGGTTGATATTCAACAACCATTTTCAGAGCTTGGAGGTTCACAATGCACTTTTCAAGGATGATTCCAACTGTCTGCAAATAATTTTGTGTGAGATTAATTTTCCAGGACATGACACCTGGCCCGTGGCATGGTGGCAAGCCTCGCCCTTTACACGCCGAGTGTCCAGGTTCGATTCCCCGGGAGTATGGAACTTTGGGCGTGTTTCCTTACACTGGTTTTCTATGTTTACCCATCAGTAATAATGGGTACCTGGGTGTTAGTTGACTGGTGTGGGTCGCATCCTGGGACAAAACTGACCTAATTTGCCCGAAATGTTCAGCATAACAAACGGCTCTATATAGTAGTATGTCATTGGTGTCAGCTAGGCCTGTATACCTTGTACATATACTTGTAGTGAATAAAGATATTATTATCATATTATTAAAAGAGAGAAATCACATTCAACAGTCAGCAAATTTTTGATCTTGTGTCCACATTTTCTTTGCGATCACACAGTTCCTCAAGGGTTGAAGCCACTTTTCCAAAATTTACTTTCGCCGGGTTCTCCCGCGTCATAATGACCTCTATATTGTCTTGGGAAAATCTTTTGAATATGCCTGTATTGTATTCTATAGTTAAAAATTAAGTTACAAATAAAGAAGTGCTTCCAAAGGAGTACAATCCTTTAAAAGGCTCAGAGAATGATTTAACAGGCACAGACAAATCCTTGGTTTAATCTTTCTGATTTTCACCGAACACCACATGAACCCCGGGGCCCCAGCTGCAAAATTATCAAATCCTGACCACTGCACAGGTTATGTTCACAACATCTCTCACCAGATGCCTCTAGATATCTTCTGAGACCTCAGCAGCAGTCTTTCCGGCAATTGAAAAAAGCCCTCAACTTTGTTATATTCAATATGGATGTATCTGATCACTTCCTACATCTGATCAATGTGGAACACATCAGGAGTGCTGTCCTAAAGAATCCCAAACAGTTTTGTTTTATTTTAAAATCAGGCTCTATTCTCATTTTCACGTAATTCCCAAAAGATGTAACAGAATGCTTAATTCTTACAAAATTATTCTCAAAATTTGATCAAAATCTGACAGCAACTCTTATTAATTCATAAAATTTTCCCCTTATTTTCTGAAGACCTGCCCTCTTTGTGACCACGAAAACGAAGATGCTGGTGAGCTAGAAACAAGCTTAAAGTTACTTGCAATGTCAATGATTGCTCCATGCATGAGAGATGCTGCTCAAAAAGCCTCATTCAGATACCTTGGGTTTGGCTTCCACCATGCGAAACGCAACGACAAAGCTGGATGTTCCAAAATATTTGTCATCAAGTCCCGAAAGTAAATAACCTGCAGTAAAACAAAACAATGGAATGGTTAGCTGTCAACACTTCCTTTAAGTTTTCCCCCATGTTTTTGAACTGCACTGAAAGGTTCATCCGTCTTTTGGAAGGGTTTACTTTCCCTCTTAATAAGATGAATTCTCAAGTCATTTAGAACCAGAGTTGGCCAAGTAGTGTCCTCAAAATAATCTGATAATGTATGCGTCTCCTCGACTTCATAGAGCCTTCCTCCTGTTAGTGTGGACCTCTGGTGACGTTTCTTTCCTCTTCATCAGATTCCTCAGGATGAACATCTTCAGGATCTTCTATTGACTTGATGCTGAAGGCATCACAAATTTCCCAAATTGATCTAAACATTGGCTAAGTCATATTTTTGCGTTCTTCATTTTTTGGTAACCGTTAGAGGACTTAGAAGATGTACTCTTTTTTTTATTATATTTCAATGATAACACGAGAATGCCTCATCAAATTGGTTTAAAATTTCCTACACATGGGGCGGTAAGAGGATCAGATTACTGGAACAAATGGCATGTTAATATATCCCAAAGACCAAAGTTGTTGATATCATTCCCAACATCCTGGAATGACTCAGATAACTTCCAAAACATTCACTAGCACAGAATCAAACTTTCAAAAAAAGATTCCAAAATCTAACATTTGCGGGGAGAGAAATTGATATACGTAGGCAGATGTCACTATATATGGAAAATATTAGTTTTTATTCCCTTAAAGCCACGATAAATAAATTTTAGGTTACCTGTTATGAAAGCCTTCAATTCTAAATGAGTGATAATGCCCATAAGATTTGTTTGCAGTCGTCAAATTAGTTAATGTAGTAAAATGTAAAGAACTTGGAAAGTTAGAATCGGTTTTTAACGGGAAAACGACTCATAGGACGCCAGTCATATGAGTTTTTTCCCAGTTAAAAAAAAATTGGAATTATTTAACTTACATTTACTGTATAATGCCTATAATGATCGGCTTCAAACTTTTACTATTTAAACCGTGTAAATTTCAATGTGCCAATTTTATTAAGTGAAATATAATAACTACAGAATGCCTTTTCTGATGGACTTCAAACCATAAATACTGGTGAATTTTAATTATAAATATTTCTGTATTAATTTTGGGCAGTGTAGGAACCAATTTTTTTATTTGCCAATTATATTAAATTGAATTTTTAAAAAAAATCATATATTTTTAAGCAGAATGTAAACAAGAAAAATAGAAAAAAATGAAAGTTCGCTTTTTATGGTATTAAAGATTAACGATGGAAAATTTTTTTTTTTTTTTTTTTTTGAACATTCTCAGTAACAGTTTCCACCCTCTTCCACATTGATTTTCGTTTATTACTCCAGAACGTCTTATTCGATAGGATTCAATTTTTTTAAACCCTGATATAATGCATCTTGGGTAAGATTTGTAGAACTTGAAAAGTTGATTGCTTCTTAAATGAGATTACTTAATTCTTATGTATTTTCATGTCCTGAAACTAAATATCGCCTTGAAAATGTTTATTGACTATAGGTTTAAAGATACGAGACATGTAATATATGATTATTTTATTATAACGTACAATATGTGTCAATATGTTTCAAACCTAATCCGTACCTACTTCTGCCTTTTGCTTGACGCTTATAGTGGGCTGAAGAATCATCTCTTGCCAATGTCCAGCAATAGTCTGCAACCCATTCTTGTGCCCCATTTGCCCTGGTAGACCTTCTCCATCTGGAACTGGGCGAATAGCTGATGGGATGTTTGAATATTCAATGGACCCCTTTTTTCTGACAAGCTCTTTTGTACTGGAGGTACCATGCAGAAATAACAATTGTTGGTATGGTCTTTTGGGCCCTGCCATGTCATTGGCACAGCGAAAGGCATTCCTTCCTCCTCCTCTTCAACCTTTGGGAGAAGGTTAGTAGCACAATTGTTGCAGCATGTGTGTGTAGGCCCAGTCTTATCCTGGTCATCAATTATTGCACCCAAATATAGGTGATATGTCTTTCTAACCATAACAGTTATACGGCGTCTGGGATGTAAGGTCAACTTACCACAAATGTAGCAGAAGGTTGCCCTATTCACACAAGTACGAGGCATATGAAAGAAGTAAACAACAAACAATTAGATGATAAACAGAACAATCTGCCCTTCTCGGGCATTATCTATCCCAGATGTTGCCTTTCTGGTTTCTTCTTACCCACCACTTCTGTTACTTGGCGATTTTAATGCCCACCATTTTCTCTGGGGAGGGGGGGGGGTCTCACTGTGACTCCATGCATTTAGTTAGAGGCTTTTCTGCTTCTCTCCCATCCATGTTTTAAATACAGGTACTCCCACCCATTTTGATCCTTGTAATCATTCTTTCTCTTGCATCGATCTCTCGTCTGCTCTTCCTCAACTGTACTAGACTTCATCTGGCTGTCCTCCGGACTTGCATGACAGCGATCATGTTCCAATCATATTACTTCTCCTTTGTATTCACCTCCTCGTAGAGAATTGGGACCTATGCACGTCTAACTGCTTTTAATGGGGTTTCCCTTTCCCTCGTCCTCCATTGATGAGATTTTACACCTCTTCTCGACCTCAGTCTTAACCGCAGCTTCACATTCTATACCCCAAACCTTGGGCAACATTCTCAGAAGTGCGTGCCTTGGTATCTGCTTGTGTTCGGGCAGTACGTTTGAACGAGCTGCGTGGGGCAGGTCCCGGTAAAGCAGAACCACACAGAGACTCCTTGATTTTAAGCAGGAAGAGCGGTCGCTCGACTTTCATCGTGACGCTAAACGCACTTGCTGACGGGATTATGTTTCACCTACTTCGGCTTCCTCAAAAGTGCAGTCTGGGAAAAGTACAGAAATTGAGTGGTAAATACTTTCTCGACCCGGCTCCAATTCTTCGGGTTGCCGGTGTCGATATAGCAAACTCCCTTGGCGTTGCCACCGAAATTGGATCATCTGGTCCGTATTTCTGGGGCTCCATCTATGCCCTTGTTTCTTTCCTCAAGGTCTGCCAGAAAATAGAGCCCTTATACTTTTCTTCTATCAGAGAAGAATCTTATAAGGGCCTTTTACACTTCTGGAACTGGAGGCAACACTCTCCGCTTGCTGATCATCGAGCTGGGCCTGACTGCCTTCATATTCTTTGCTACAGCTTTTACATCAGTCAGCCCTTGCAGTTCTCTTACCACTATTTAATCTTATTTGGTCAAAAGAGTTCTTCCCCAGCTGTGGAAATCTGCCATTGTTCTCCTTTTCCTAAACCCGGTACTACGGGACATGATGCCTCCCACTACCGTCCCTTTCTTTACCAATGCAGTTTGCAATGTGATGAAACGTCTGGTAAATAAACGTTTGATGTGTTATTTAGAGACACACAATGGGTCTCTCCACTAGTCAATATGGCTTTCGTAAGGGCCGTTCTACCATTGACCCTTATTGCGCTTGGATATGTATGTTCGTAATGCCTTTACAAATAACCATTCGGCTATCACCACCTTTTTGACCTTTAGATGGCATATGACACAACTTGGGGGTATAATATCTTGGCCCAGGCCCATCCTTAGGTATCGAGGCAATCTACCACCGTAAGAACTTCTTAACTGAAAGACATTTCCGTGTCCGGTTTAATATGCTTTCCCGGACTTTGTCGAAGGGGTCCCCCCGGGATGTGTTCTGAGCACAACACTCTTTCTCCTTGCTATAAATGATCTGGCATCTGTTATTCCATCCCAAAATTTGGTCATCCTCATTTTGATGACTTTGCTATGTTTGTACAGGCGCTCACTGTCACCTCATTTTCTAGTAGTAAAACTCACCAAATTACTTACACTTAGACGTTCAGTCGTCGCGATCATCCATTGTACCTATATGGCTCGCGTATCCCAGAACGTGATATGGTCAGGGTTTTTCGGCCTTCTGTTTGACCATAGGTTATCCTGAAACCTCACATTACCTCTCTGAAGACAACTTGTCATTAGCCCGGCTGAACCTTCATTAAACCCTCGCTCATCTTTCCTGTGGGGTTGATAGTAGCACTTCCTTTTACTACATTCAGCCCCAATTTTTTCGAAACGATTACGAAACTCGACTACGGCGACCAGAAAATTCAGCGGCCCGTCCTGCAACTCTCTAGCCTTCATCCCCTCCCTCACCAGGATTAAGTTTATGCCTCGGTGCTTTTTGCTCTTCCGGGTTGAGAGCCTCATCAGAGGGGAATATTCCATCCCTTGACCGATCGCCGTGATGCTCATTGCCTTCGCTATTATGTTCGCCTCATGACCTCCGCAATCGTACCATATATAGGATAGTCACTGATGTTAGTAGACGTTCTTTATTTGTTCCTCGCCCCTGTTTACTCCGTCCCTTTTCTCTTGCCAACATTCGCTTTTGTCTTCTCTTCAGTTACCACTTTTCTATGTTCATGTAGCATCTGATTTTTCCCCACCTCCTTGGGAAGTTCTGACGGTTTGTGTCTGTTTTTCCCACTGCCATGCGCGAAAGCCCATCTGCCTACAGTTTCTTTCGCTCTCTTTTTCTTAACCACTTCCGATCTCATTCACATGCCATCGCAGTGTACACCGATGGTTCTAAGTCTTTTTACGGCGTCGGATTCGCAACAGTGTTTTCGGACAGCGTAGTGCGAGAGCATTTATTGTCGTCAGCTAGCATTTTTGGGGTTTAATTGTGTGCTATTCTCTTAGCACTTATCCATATTGCATCTAGCCTGTCTCCATTTGTGGTCGTTTCAGACTTCCTTAGTGCTTTGGCTATACAAATAATTGATAACCTCATCCCCGGGGTTCTTTATATCCAACTTTGGTTACGCGATCTCTAGCAAGCACAAAGATATTGTTTTTGTTGGGTCCCTGGTCATGTTGACGTACAGGGTAATGAACAGGAACACTGCTTGCGGTCAGCAGCACGACCTTCCAGTTTCATATAGGGTGTTCCCTTTTACAGACTATTTTTCTTTTAAATTTCTACCCACCTTCGCACCCGTTGGTAACGACGTTGGTCTGATCTGCTCCATAACAAACTACAGTCTATTAAACCGGGATAGGTTTCAGGCCGTCTTCTTTTCATCAATATCGAGGATGGGAGACTACTCTTCCCGTCTTCGCATCGGTCCACCCGTCTTACCCTTCCCCGGGTATCTCATGAAGAGGCGTCCTGTTCCACTCTGTGAGAATTGTCAGGTCCCAGTGTCTGTTAGCCACATTCTATTGGACTGCCCACTCTATCAACGTGCACGCAGAATTTACCTCCAACGTCGTCACGCTCTACTGCCCTTACTTTACCTTCCCTTCTTGCTTATGTTTCCTCCTTTAACCCTAAACCCTCATTGACTTTTGACAGCGACTCATTTACTGCACAATCTCTGATGGTAATGATCTAGGACCCTCACTGCCGTTTCTACCTCAATCTCTTGCTACCCTCTCTCCTGCACTCTCCACTGCCCCGCTGACTCCATCCCCTAATACTCATCCCTCTTCTGCTACCCAATACCCCGCATCCTTTCCTCCCTGCTGCGCTGTATGCCCCTTGTGGTTTAGTGCTTCTTTTGATTATAATAATAATAATAATAATAATACTATTTTAACTTGTAAATACTTTTTGATTAGCTTCAGACGGTCAGTGCTAATAGGTTACCATATTAGAAACTTATGTTGCACTCTGCACTTTTCCTTTCGCGTGTATTGTCGTAGATGAGGCTGCGGTTATGCAACATAGGGATACACTATGGAATTGAAAACAAATTGACAACGTTACAGTATACTTGCCTAAATCCCCATCCAAAATCCGCTATGAAGCTATTCCAGGGTAAGAGATGTAGTAGGAGACTGGCCATTTGTCCGTGTAAAAGGACTGGGTGATGACGGTAATGTAATATTGCCAGATACCAGAGTGTAACTTCCTTCCTTACCATAGACAACGCCTCTGCTCTCACAACCTGAATGTAAAATAGAGGAAAAAAATTGTTTTTTTCAAATTTTGTTTTCAATATAGCCAGACATGCATCATTTTTGAGAAAAAAATATTTCAACAAACATTTTAGCAGAATGTTAAATGTTTTTTGTAGTGCCTATTTAATTTTCAGGATTAGATGAACAAATAGTAAGTTGCATATCTTAATGAATCACTAAGGCATTTCCAGTTATTCAAATCAACATTATGAGTCAACACACATAGCCACACAATGTGTTAAGGGGCCCGGATCATGATTTTCAAAACTGTATTTCAATAGCTTTATCTTCATGGAAATTTTCATTCATGTTTTAATGATTTTTAGTGACGTTTCTTTATACTGGGGGACATTTGCAATCAGATAATTAAAAACAATGAAAACTAGAACAAAACCCACCCACCTTCAAGGTTGGCAAAAGCCTGTGAGGTTAAGGGCTGAGGGGAATTTTTTACCAAACAGGTTACGAGTGTCCATCAATTACAAATATTGTGTGTTTATAAAGTACCTGAAAAAAAACAGGTAAATAAAAACAAATTAATAATTAAAAAACTATCGACCTCACAGAAGAGATGCTCTTTTTTTAACAAATAGAAATTAGCTAAAATCATTTGGGTCCCCAAAATATACTTCTTTAATCTTTTTTTACATTTTGTCAATCATTGACCATAGTCTCCCTTAGGTCAAAAGATTTTTCTCATAAAACTTAAGAATTTTTTTCCTAAGATTTCAGATATAAATCACATTATGATTTTTTTCTCGGGTTATTTAAATTTTTTTCCATTTGTAGTAGCAAATCTTTCTGGGAAATAACCCAATTTTAAAATTTATAAATAAAATTTTAATTTGTATCATTCGGTCTTAGGGAGTACAGTGGACCCTCGATTTTCGAGCAACCCTTTCCCGGGGTTGATTAAACCCAAAAAATTAAAAAACCGAATTACTATTTCCAAAGAAATAATGAAAACCCCAATTAACCCGTTCCAGACACGAAAAAATATTCAAAAAAAAAAACTTTTTTAAAGATTAACTATAGTTTTACATACACAAAAAAATTATAAATAAATATAAATAAATAGTATAAACTTTCATACCTTCATTGAAAACTCTTGTTATATGGAAGACAGGGAGGATTTTTTGTTTGAAGGGGGAAACCCCCCCATAAGGACTTTAGCTAACAAAGCCCTCTCGGGGTTCTTCCCTTTTTGTCTTTTGCATTAGGGCTTTTGTGGGGGAAAGGGCCCTGGCTGATCTGTGTGGGGAAATGCCCCGGCTAGTGTGTGTGGGGAAGTGCCCCGGCTTGTGTGGGGGAAGTACCCTGGTGGTGTTGTGAGGAAGTACCCTGGCTGGTGTATGTGGGGGAAATACCCCGGGTGGGTGTGTGGGAAAATGCCTGGTGGTGTGTGTGGGGGGAAATGCCCCGGCGGTGTGTGGGGAAGTGCCCCTGGGGGTTTGGGGGAAATGCCCTGGGTGGGGGGTTTGGGGGAAAACCCCGGGTGGGTGTGGGGGAATGCCCCTTTTTGGGGGGGAAGACCCTGGGTGGGTGTGTGGGAAAGGCCCCGGTTGGTGGGGGGGAAGTACCCCGGCGGGGGGGGGGGTCCCCGGCTGGTTTGTGTGTGGTGATGTGCCCTGGCTTGTGTGTTTGGGGACCCCGGCTGGTGTGTGTGGGAAGTGCCCCGGGGGGGGGTGGGGGAAATACCCCGGGTGGGGGGTGTGGGGAATGCCTGGTGGGTGTGTGGGGAAGTGCCCGGGTGGTGTGGGGGGAAATGCCCTGGCTGGTGTGTGGGGAAATGCCCTGGGTGGTGTTTTGGGGGGGTCCCCGGCTGGTGTGTGTGGGGGAAATGCCTCTTTTTGGGGGGTACCCCGGCTGGTGTGTGGGGAAGGGCCCCGGGTGGTGTGTGGGGGAAATGCCCCGGCTGGTGTTGGGGGAAGACCCCGGCTGGTGTGTGGGGAAGTGCCCTGGATTGTGTGGGGGTACCTCTGGTGTGGGGAAGTGCCCTGCTGGTGTGGTGGGATGTGCCCCGGTTGGTGGGAAGTGCCCTGGCTGGTTTGTGTTGGTGAGGCCTGGCTTGTGTTTTGGGGACCCCGGCTTTGGGGGTGTGGGGAAGTGCCCTGGTTTGGGGTGTGGGGGACCCCGGCTTTTGGGGGGAAATGCCTGGCTGGGTGTGTGGGGGGAAATGCCCTGGCTGGGGGTGTGGGGGAAATACCCCGGGTGGGTGTGTGGGGAAGTACCCTGGCTGGTGTGGGGGAAATCCCTGGGGGTTTGGGTGGGGGACCCTGGCTGGGGGGGGGAAGGCCCTGGCTGGTGTGTGGGGGAAATGCCCTGGGTGGGTGTGGGGAAGTGCCCCTGGGTTTTGGGGGGAAATGCCCTGGATGGTGTGTTTGGGGAAGTACCCTGGGTGGTGGGGTGGGGGGCCCCGGCTGGTGGGGAAGACCCCGGCTGGTGTGTGTGGGGAAATCCCCGGCTGGTGGTGTGGGGGAAATCCCCGGGTGGTGTGTGTGGGGGGCCCCGGCTGGTTTTGTGTGGTGATGTGCCCCGGCTTTTGGGGTTTGGGGGACCCCGGCTGGGTGTGTGGGGAAGTGCCCCGGTGGGTGTGTGGGGGAAAACCCTATCTGGGGTGGGGAAGTGCCCTGGGTGGTGTGTGGGGAAGTGCCCCGGCTGGGTGTGGGGTCCCCGGCTGGTGTGTGTGGGGAAGTGCCCCCGGGTGGTGTGTTTAAAACTGGGTGGTGTGTGTGGGGAAGTGCCCTGGTTTGGGTGTGGGAAAACCCTGGCTGGTGTGTGTGGGGGAAATGCCCCGGCTGGTGTGGGGAAGTGCCCTGGGTGGTGTGTGGGGACCCCGGCGGTGTGTGGGGAAGTGCCCCGGGGGGGTGTGTGGGGACCCCGGGGGTGTGGGGAAGTGCCCTTTCTGGGGTGTGGGGATGTGCCCCGGGTGGGTGTGGGGAAGTGCCCTGGCTGGTTTTGTGTGGTGATTCCCGGGTTTTGTGTTTGGGGGAAATACCCTGGCTGGTGTGTGGGGAAGGCCCCGGGTTGGGTGTGTGGGAAGTACCTGGCTGGGTGTGTGGGGGAAATGCCCTGGGTGGGGTGTGGGGGGCCCCGGCTGGGTGGTGGGGGTACCCTGGCTGGTGTTGGGGGACCCCGGGTGGTGTGTGGGGGAAATGCCCTGGTTGGTGTGTGTGGGGAAGACCCTGGCTGGGGTGTGGGGAAGTGCCCTGGCTGGGTGTGTGGGGGAAATGCCCTGGCTGGTGGTGGGGAAGTCCCTTGGGGTGTGGGGGGAAATGCCCTGGGTGGTGTGTTTGGGGACCCG
Source organism: Cherax destructor (assembly GCA_009830355.1). Lineage (NCBI taxonomy): Eukaryota > Metazoa > Arthropoda > Malacostraca > Decapoda > Parastacidae > Cherax > Cherax destructor. The sequence goes on along the minus strand of WNWK01020874.1, from coordinate 20,812 downwards.
GCTGGGTGTGTGGGAAGTGCCCTGGCTGGTGTGTGTGGGGGACCTGGCTGGGTGTGGGGGAAGTGCCCTGGCTGGTGTGTGGGGGACCCCGGCTGGTGGTGGGGGGAAATGCCCTGGCTGGTGTGTGGGAAGTGCCCCGGTGGTTTGTGTGTGGTGAGGCCCCGGCTTGTGTGTTTGGGGGTACCCTGGCTTTTGTGTGGGGGAAGGCCCGTTGTGTGGGGGAAACCCCCTTTGTAAATGTGGTGGTTTTAACCCCGGGGGTTTTGGGGGAAACCTGGTGTGTGGTGGGGGAAACCGGCGGGGGTGTGGGGGAAATGCCCCGGGTGGTGTGGTGGGGTCCCCGGTGGTGTGTGGGGGAAAACCTTTGTGGGGGAAAACCCCTGGGGGGTGGGGGGGTGCCCCCTTTTTTGTTGGGGAAGTTTGGGGCTGGGTTTTGGGGGGGAAGACCCCGGCTGGGGGTTTTCTTGAATTTTCCTGTTTCTCACTTTTTTTCCGAAGGGCTTGGCTTATTTCAAAGTCACAATCAATAAACAAGCAAAAAAGAGACGCAGACTGAGTGTGATACGTGTGAAAGTGGCGTCGCCGACGGGTGAACGCATTCAAAAACCCGATTTCCGAGCGGATGCTCGAAATCCGGGATGAAATATCCTGAAAAAGTCCTTAAATCTGAAATTTCTAGATTTCTGGAACTCGAAAACCGAGGGTCCACTGTAATTTGGGAAAAATTAGTTTTAATAAAGTTCCACACTTTTTGGGAAAAAATAACGATTCTTTTTTAAACCTCAGATAACTCGACTTATTAGATATCCCATATGGAGTAAGTATAGTGGATGAAATTTTTTTTTTAGAGTTTCGTTTTTTCTTTGTTCATAAAAGAGAATGCCTCATCCGACCGGCTTCAAATTTTAAGCACTGGTAAACATTATAGGGTAAGATTCATGAAACTATCAGCATGGATAGGGGCCCTTTGACCAAAATTATAGAATCTGCTCCAGGATTTCTGGAATGAGTTCGGTATCATTGAAATTATTCCTCTGTGAAAATTTGACTTGTCAACGACAAGGAGTAAAACTGAAGTGTGTAATACGTGTACATTTGCCAATTTTATGTTTAAACACTGTGAGAATTGTATTCCAGTTAAACACATTTCAGTATTCTATCTTTGTAACCACCAATGTTTGTCTGCAGGCAAGATTTTAATTGTATTAAATTCATTTAATAACTTGCAATAGTCTTCTCTGCTGTGCTGATGTGTTTTTCTAAACACAATTGTGGTGCATATATGCATTAACTAAACAATGCCTCTTCTGACAGGCTTCAGAATATTAATGCTAGTTCTACCACTGCTATTAATTCATTACTACTACTACTCCCACTTCCTGCTATCATTGCTACTACTATTACAGCAACTGCTGTAATAGTAGTAGCAATGATACTACTACTACTACCAATTCGACTACCACTGTCTTCTTCCTCCTGTACACATTTGGTCTTCTTGCCCTTTACACTTTTCCTCATTCCTCTTTTTAAGTGTGGCTATTTGTTAGTTCCAGGTACGGTATTTTGATGTTTATTTTTCTTCCATTGACGATTTTTACCTCACTTTCCTTCCACCCCTGACTACACACACTACGTAATGGTCATCGTATTTCTTCCATCCACTATAAATGCTCAAACTACCTCAACAAACTTTCCTCAGCCCTATTACTTATAACACTATTTTCGAATTTTATGTTTCGAATTCTCTGGGTAACATTTACCCAGTCATTGGCACTACCATGCTCTGGAACATTCCCTTATTTCGTCATAAATAAAACCTTCAGCACATCACTTATCTTTTACCCTCGTCTATTCTTGATCACGTCGTAGTTTATAGACCCATTTTCCAACATGTTCATTTCCAAATAATTTAATATATATTATTTCCACCATTTTCTTTCCATGCAATACGATATCTAATATTTCAGTGCTTATATTTTTTGTTACTCCCATCACCTAGTTCTATTTTATGTTCACTTTCAATTTCCATATTTAACATTCAATCATAAATTCATTAATTAACTTTTGTAACTTCTCTTCAGAATCTCCTGGAAGAAATGTGTCATCTGCAAACAGCAACTGTGACAACCCCCACTATGTATCAAATACATTTCCTTTAATTCTATACATTTTCCGAACATCTTGCTTTTTTACAACCCCCATCTGAAAATACATATTAATTTACTGAAAAAAAATCCCCTTCCCTGGTGAAAAACCCTAATCAAAAGCCTCAATTGCAAAAAAACCCAATATAAAATGTTGCAATACAATAGTGAGGCCTGTATTAATCCCCAACCCTGTATATTTTTTAAAAATATGTCAAAGTTTTGGGAAAGTATTGTCTTGTCACTATTTAACAGGAGAGGGTGTGTGACTGGATAAGATTTTTTAAATGATTTCCTTTTGCTGTTTTTCCCATTGAAAAGGGGCCCCTTCGAAAAAGGAAGGTGGCAGGAATGTTTTTTTTGGTGGAAGATCTAAGCCCCCTCTCTACAGCAGCTGCCAAAAAAAATAAGAAAAGGGAATTTGTCTCATCACCCCAGTTTATTAAACCGCCAATATGTTTTGTTTTTTTCAATTATCTTCTTAATTTTTTTTAAAAACCACAATCAAGGGTAAAAAATATTTGAGCCTGTTTGGTAAAAAAAATGTTGCCAGGACGGCATGAGGAAGGTACCCGAGTAATTGTAGGGCCCTCATTTTACCCTTTTCCCAAACTTCTGCTACATATTTTGAGTAGGGGTTCTCTTTGGGCCCGATATTTCCCAATGTTGACTATGGAATCGGGGATACCTTTTCGGATTTCCCGGCTCATGTATTTTAAACTGGCCCCCTTTTTTCTATTCTCTGTTTTGGGAACGTTTAAGGATATTTTTTGTCCCATATTGTTCTCATCCCCTTTATCACCACTAAAAATCGTTAACTTTAAATCATCTTCATCATTGTCAAAATTATCATAATTAAAATTTTCATAGTGTCGGGATATCATTCTTTTTTTTATCTTTATCAAAATACTCATAAAAATTAACACCTCCTTTATCCTTATCAATTTTATAATTTTTTTTCCCCACATCATTTGCAGCCATCATTGTTATTCTCATCATCATAAATACAATAAATATTGTTTTATTAATATTTTCCCTTTTTGAGGTTACGAATGCCCGTTACCTTACGGGCATCAGCATTACCCATAGAGGTTAATGTAAAAGCACAAATTTCTATGAAGGTTATTTTCTAGTGATATTTGGTGAAGAAAACCAACAAAGTGGCATGCAAACTCTAGCATTTCACACGATTTAGAAAGACGAAAAAGTTTAATTTATCTGGAAAAGGTTGATAAAACTGGGACCCAACAAAATACAACCGTTAGCCCGGAACATTTCATGCAGCTAAAGGTTTTTTTTTGAAATTTTAAAAAAAAAAGGGATGTGGATCCTGTAATATATAGAATATTTTGAATATAATCATTTTTTGATGCACTGAAGTCATTTTTTAAGGAGACAATATTGTTTCACATTTATTGTGGGTTTTTTTTACTGTGTCCCCAAGTTATACTCACCTCCATTTTCTTTAAAAAAGGGTTTTCCACAGGATCTGTTTGTGAAAAATATGTTCCGGGCGATCCTTTCATCATCCAAGCCCTTTTCCCCATCTCCAGTTGTTCAGAGCACCCAGGTCCCCGGGTCCCCCGGGGGGCTTTTTTTTCTTACTCGGGATTTTGTGGGGTTTTCCCCATTAATGAAGGGGCTCCCAATTGTTGAATGACCAGCCCAAAAAAAAAAACCACACCTACCAACCCCAAAACGTGCAATAAACAAGCTTCTAATATGCTAACCAGACCAACGTTTTTTTGTCAAAATTAAAATAAAGAAGGAAAAAGAATGCCATGTGGAAACCGATTTCGACTCAAAACTTTGGATCCTTGGTCTGGCATCTTATTCCCACTTGTGACTATCAAAGAAATTAGTAAATAGGCACTTAAGTGTTCTTGAATTGTGGTCTAAAATTTCAGGGAAAAAAATATAAATTTTATTGGGGCTAGACTTTCAGAACTGTTCCCCTTTATATAAAAGGCTTTAAAAATTTCTATTTTTTCTTTAAATTATTTTCGTAAGACTGTAATGAATCTAAAATTTCAAAATTTTAATAAAATTTAAATTAGTTTAAAAAATGTTTATCATCATATATGAAATTCTTCACTCAGAGGGGGGTTTTGGGGAATTATAGGCCAACCCTTTTTAATGCAGTGTTGAAAAATTTTGTATAAAAAGCTCCAAAACGTATAACTCAGTTTAAGGGGTTTTTTCTGGGAAACCCTAAAGTATTAGACCTGAAGAGTAGCCAGGAAAGGACAGGTGCCCTGTTTATAAATTTTTTTTTTTTAACCCTAGTAAGGTGCGGAGCAATGTTCAAAGGGTAAAAACGGGGAGTGTTGTGATTTTGGTATGTATGGGAGGCTGTATTTGCAATTTTTTTTTAAATTTTTAATATATATATATATATATATATATATTAAAAAAATATATATATATATATATAAAAATATATATATATATATATATATATATATATATATATATATATATATATATATATATATATATATATATTTTAAAAAAAATATGAAAAAAAAAAGAAATACCCTTTTTTGTGATAACAACAAGGAATATAAAGGAAAATAAAAAGGGGGTTTGGGGAGCACCCCCAGTACATACCTAAAAACCCACACCCACAGTAAAATACCACGACCTGGAGGAAAAAAAAGGCCAAACTCCCCCAAAAAAGTTTTGCCCCTTTTCATTAAAATTTCTTCCCAAATTTGAAATTATAAAAAAACCAATTTAAAAAAAGAAATATTCATATTTTTTAAAATTGTTTTTTAAGAAAATGATTTTTTTTTTTCCCCCCAAATGGATTTTGTTATAAATTTTTAATTTTTTAAAACAATTAGGTTTTCCCCCACATGACAAAAAGGGTGTTTTCCTTCAATGTTTTTTATTTGTTTTAATTTTGAAAGATTTTTAAATTTGACCATTAAACTTTATCCCAAAGTTTTTTTGGTAAAAACAAACTTGAACAAAGAAAAGCAAAAAAATATGCAGGGGGGCGGGACAAGTTTAATCTTATTTACATGGAGGAAACCATCCAAATTTTTTAAAAAGCTTGTTTAAGTCCTGTTTAAGAAAATAATGAAATTTTCAAAAAATTTTTAAAAAAATTTTTTTTTTTTAAAATTTTTTTTTTTAAAAATTTTGGGAAAATTTTAAAAATTATAACTTTTTTTGGGAAATTTACCCTTTTTTTTGTTCCCTTTCCAAGGGCAAGCTACTGGGGTTTTCTTTTTTTGTGATGTACTGTGAGGGGGTTTCCCCATAAACCCCTTTCATTTTTTGTTAATTCCTTTTTTAAATAGCCCCTTTTAATTTTTTTTTTTCATGGGTTTTTTTAATTTAATACCTGTTTCATCTTTTTGAAAAAAATATATATATATATATATATATATATATATATATATATATATATATATATATATATATATATTTTTTTTTGTCGTGCCGATTAGGAAAACTGGCGATTTTGGCTTAAATGCAACGCCTTCTTGCCATATAAGACAAGCGAAAATTTTTGTATGCAAAAATTTCCAAAAAAACATTCAACAAAAAAAAAAATATTTTCAATGTGTTTGTTTATTATTAAATTAATGTTAAGTATCTAAAATTATTTAGTTGAATTATAAATTAAATTGGCTTGTTGTAATAAGGTTAGGTAGGTTTTAAAGTTTCTCTTGGACAAAAATTTTATATTTTTACATTAACATAAATGAAAAATATTTTTAAACTTAAAAAAAATTTTTTAAAGGTTAATTTTAAATGAGTTCTTGCTAATTTTTTTTTTTTTTTTTTTTTTTTTTAAATAAATTTTTTTAAGTCAAAAGCATTAAATCAATTCTATCCCGTAAAAATAATAAGAAAAATGAAACATTAGTATCCTTAAAATTGATTATTAATTTAAACATAAATAAACATCCGCAATTAAAGAATATTTTCGTAAAAAATAAACTCCTCGAGCAACATAGAGAACTTGATGTTTAAAAAAATTAAACTTAACAGCCTTGAATGGCAAAAAACCCATCGGGTAAATAATTTTATACATACCTATGCCTTACTAACATCCATTTAAGTCTACTGGAAAAACGGGCCCTTTATTACTTAAAACTCATGTAATACAAGTTTCTTAATATCCAAATTAGTTTGAATTAAAAATTTGACCATCATTGTTTCATTTCAAACTCTAGACTTTTCTTTACAGAAAAAAAAAATTTTAAACATATCAGTACTGCATAAATAAAATGTTAACCCAAACAACAAAAACAATACTAATCACAATGGATGTATCCTTTTGGACCCATACTCATTTTAAAATATCACCATTCCCCAAACCCACCTTCCTTTCTTCCCCTCCCTCGTGCAACCCGTTAAGCAAGAATGAAAAATTTTTTACATCATTGATCTACATTTAAACTTAAAATTCCTTTTTTTTAGAAACGTGCACAACACCACATCCTTGGCCTCCACAGTGACCACAATACAAGGCAAACCCACAAATTTCCCCCAGATGTATTAGTCTTTAAGTCAGTCACAACGTTCTATTAAATCCATTCTTTCCCGACGCACTCATCTATTTCTATCCTACTGTACATTAAGTAAACCCCCTCAATATTAATGCGTCATCCGTCAACCCCATACTCACTCCCCTATTCTTACCCCCACTGCTTAACCCCCCACTCAATCACTCCCTCTTTAACTTCCCCCCACAATAATCCTCCCACTGACATTACACTTAAACATAAAGAAATCCCCTCTCCAGGTGTCTAGCCATTTCCTGTCCCACTCACCCCCCCAATAACACCTGAAAGTCATATCTCTATCTCCTAGAGAACAATTCTTCATATCGTCTCCCCATACACCCACCTATTCCTATTTCTAGTCCAAAAAGCATAGCCGCAGCTATTCCCTAATGCGTTCTCGTGCCCCAACCCCCCTTACCCCTCCAATTCACACACAAAATCAACCATTACATACATTAAAAGCCCTTCTCGTGCTTTTTTCCCAACTCCACCCAAATCCAGACTTATATCCCGTAAGACCCCTATCCCTCCCCCCCATCTTTCGCAAACACACCCACCATTCCTCACCATTCCTAAACTTTCACAAAAATAAATCACATGCATTCCAGTCTCCTGAAAACCCCACACCTTTCACATTTTCCCCGTCCTTTATAATTCCCATTTTGAATAAAACCTCCTTTGATGCTACCACCCCATGCAAAAACCCATACATTAATTCCCTATCCCTCGATCTCAATTTTTATTTTTAAACCCTTTCCAAACATGATACCAATCAAAATAGGATATTCACTCACACCCTCGATAACATTCCTACCCCATCCCATTATTTCAATCTCATTTTTGCAGTCCATCTATGAGAAGTCTTCACTACCATCATCTGCCGCAAAATATCCCAACCCAGCCGTAAATCCCTCCCTCCCCACCATCTACCCAGATCGTTCGCCATTATACCTACTCGTCCCTCTGCCATTCCACCCCAACGTACAACACATCTTTTAACATACAGACTGAATAATCGTCTCTCCAACCCAATCAGCCCCAGGCCTCCCCTATCCACCCTGTTCCTAACTATTTCCTTCCTCAGCCACGGCCGACCGTACGCCCAAATGTATCTCATTACTCTCACCTCAAGTTTTCTAATATCCGCTTGCAACAATGGAAAAACCACCGCTACGTGCCACAGCTTACTATACACAAGTGTATTGACCGCCACTACCCTTTGTTGCAATGTAAGATCTCCCGGCCTCCACCCTTTATCCTACTTAAAGCTTTTGCACCACTTTCTTTTGAATTAACACTACGGGAATCACTTACAGTATTTAAATATATTACTCCACATATCTGAATTTCATCAACCATTAACCACCCATGCCTTTCCCCCATGCCCCCCCCCAGCCACCCACTTCAATAACTTTGATTTGGCACAATTCACTCTCATACCAGTAGCTCCTCCAAACACTTCAATCATACGTCCCACATTACGTAAACCCTCCCCACTACTTACAAGCACAGTCGTGTCATCTACATACCCTATGATTTTTTGCACCCCACCTCTATTCAATGTATGATCCCTCCTCACGCTATCTTTGTCAAACCCTACCAATCTATAGAACGGATCCTGCATACACGCAAATAAACACTGCGACAGTGGACATCCATGTCCAAACCTCTGTCCATACTTATCCTGTCTCCCATTTTACCATTCACACGTACTTTCAGACCCGCCTCCCTATACACAGCCTCTACCCATCCCACTACATCCTCTCCAAACCCTGTCTCCTCATGATCTCATACAATGTCCCCCCTTTTAACACTATCATACGCCCTTTGCCAATCAATTGCCAAGACACTCCCCTCAGTCCCATCCTCTATAAATTCTCTAATGCATTCGTGTCCTTGTATCATGCTTCTCCCGGGAATTCCACACTGCCCCTCCTCTATAACCCTACCCAATACTTTTTCAATCTATTAGCCAATAACCCTTAGCAAAATTTTGTAATCGGCATTCATTAATGCCAATGGCCGAAAGTTATCCAGAGTTTCCTTTTTACCTCTTTTCTTGACTAAAACCACCACCCCAGTACCTTGCACTATCCCTATACGACCCTCCCCTTTCATTATATTAAACAATGAAACTAAACATTCCTTTAGAGCCCCCCAATGTACCTTATAAAATTCATTAATTATTTCATCTAACCCAGGAGCCTTTCCTTCACTTAAACCATTCACAGCCTCCCATACCTCCTCTTCACTGACAGGTCCTTCCATACTTGCTCTATCACCATCCCCACTCTTTTCACTATCCTTTCTAATACAATGTCCCTCTCATGCTCACTCACCCGTCCACAACTCCAATACTTTTTAAACCATTTATCCGCATACGTATATACTTATCGCTTCTGTAGTACGTAATCTCTGCCCGTTCACATAGCCACCCATATCTTCCCCTACTTCCACACATGAAATTGTCATACCCTCCCTTTTTTTCTGCACTTATTTAACACATATTTTGACGGTCTATCTCCCATAAACATCATCTATCCTGCTTGCATACGACAGACATCAAAACGCTCATTCTGAATACTACGCAACTTATCCTTTAAAACCCGAATTTCCTGTAAAGCAGATGTTCCCTGTCTCCCATAACACTCTCCCAATAATCCCTCCACGTATTTCTGCAACCCATAAGACCAGCACACCTCCTCCCTGCCCAACCTCCTATACAACCTTTGAATTCCTTCTTTAGCTACCCTTTCCCACCAATTCAAAAGCCTCACTATCGTCCTCAGTTTTTCCCCTGCCTCCATAGCTCCCTCCACCAATGTGCAAAAGATTCTTGTTGGCCCTCCACACGCAACAATTTACCATTTAATTTCCAATACCCCTTAAACCATTTTACCGCTCCTTCCCATGTTGCATCCACCATAACTCCTCTATGATCCGAAAACCCCACATCTATGATAATAATCCCCACTACCCTAACCTGATCTGTTGTATAAATCCTATCCAGCCTAGCAGCATAATCTCGTCTAAAGAAGGTATTCTCTACTAGCCCTCCTCCTCTCACCACATCCTTTAAACCCACTCCATTCAATACGTCTCTCAATACTCCCAATACACATCCAGCTCCCCGCGGTTCCGCATCCTTACCTCTTATGATACAATTCCAATCCCCCCCCACAACCACCACCCCTGGCAGTCCCCGCAAAGCATATACTAGATGATCATTCACAAAGTCTTCTTTTATTTTCTATTAGACTCTGCTGGCATATATACACCAACAAAGCTAACCCTTATACCTCCCCATTCCCCATCTACCCTACAATCCTGCCATCCCCCTCCTCCCAAGTCATCAACTGAAAAGGGCTAGACACCTGTATGACTATTGCAACCCCACCCTTTAATCTCCTAGTTGAACCAGCAAACACATCATACCCTCCACACGCAAGTCTCTACCAATCTTAAAGTTATGTTCCTGCAGAAAACCCACTTGTATATCAAAACGTCTTAAGGTCACCCCTACCCACTTCCTCTTAATTTCATCCCTCATACCATTAACATTAATAGTTTAACTCCTGAAAAGACTATTGTGGATTTGCCTCGTCTTCTTTGTTGTTGCGTCACGACAGGGTTCTCTGTTCCCTACTCTAGCCCCCACTTCCTCCCTTGTCCCCTTTTACTCGGTCTTTATAGGCAACCCTCCTTTCCTGTCTGTGACGCAACCACCAAGGGTTTTTACAAGACCTCTGTGCTGGTGTTAAAATGTCCTCCCCATCCGAAGAGGCTACAGACCTTTTCCTTGATTCACTTGCATATTCCATACCATTATCACTATCATCATTACCTTTTGCACATTCATGCACATCCGCTATGACAATCACACTCCCCTTCTCATTAACATTTTCACTAGCACCCATCGCTGCCTCGCACCTCATACTCTCCTTAGTCACAGGGCTACCTTCATCACTAAGCACCGGTAAGGCCTCATCCAACAGATGCCCCAGTTCCCCAAAGACAGGCATGTGCTAACCACCTCTGGAATGTCCTCCACCACTGTCTCCTGTGGTTGATCCACCACTGACACCTGTGAGTGATCTTCCACTGTCACCTGTGTTTGATCCACCACTGTCACCTGTGATTGACCCACCAATGCCTCCACAGGTAGCGTTCGACAGGTATCCATACTATTCTCCACAATTTCACTCCATTTCTTCGCACCATGAGCAGGTTCTCCCTTTGACTTCTCAGGACCCTCCTCTCCCAGTAGATCACTGTTCATCTGTGTCACCACACGCTGTTGTACCCTCCGAGGACACTCCGCCGCCATATGATCATATGCTGCACACATACGACACGTCCTTCTTTGCCCTGCATACGTAACATACACTTGTGTCCTGAAGTCCGGTAGTACAACATACGACGGGATAGGACGCCTGATGGTCATTTTCAGCGAGTAAGAGCCCTCTAGGAGGCCCTCAAAAGGCCCCTCTCGCCATTTTCCAACATTCGCTGCATGAACAATACCGTAATCCTTGAAGACGTCCATCAAATCCACAGAATCCGATTCAAATGGAACATTACGCACTTTAATCCATGTGTAAGTGCGTGAAACGTCCCTCAGTCGTACCTCCATACCACTGGTAACTGCATAGACCCGATCGTGATAAGTGTCAACCAAGCGCTCATACTCCTGCGTTGATGACAACTTGATAAACACTCTGCTCATTCCATTTAACGCCACTCCATACAGGTCTCCGATGTCTAAATGATAAACATCCTTCAGGATTCGTTGCAACATCGTAGACACCGTTTCAGGTTGCAATGTCCCCTTCACCAACTCCAAACACACAGTGTTGATACGGCGTCTGCTTGATTCGGCCATGTTGTAGAAAATATAAGTGCTACCACTTGCCACCAGGAGGCAGAGCACCACGTCCGCACAGTACAAAGGCTGCGCGGGAGTGTTCTTGCTAATTGACCAGTTTTACCTAATCGGACTATTTTTTTAAAAAAAAATATATATATATATATATATATATATATATATATATATATATATATATATATATATATATATATATATATATATATGCAAGACAACCACTATGAAAAAATAGAGGAATTCCAAGCGCTTTCGTGACTACTCATATTATCAAGGAACTATAAAAGGAAACATGACAAGAAGGCTTATAAAGGGGCAAGACTACACCTCACAGTAGCTTAACATCGCACGACTCTGTAAAGAGGAACATAAGAAAGGACCTGAAACTCTTCCCAAGAATTAAGATTAGTCCAATATATCAATAAATTCTTCCCAAATTTTATTAATTATAAATGAATCCAATTTATATAAACCAAAAGAAATATTCATATTATTTTCAAAACTGCTTTTAATGAAACATGATTCTATTATATTCCTCTCAACCATGGACTTGCTTGATACAACTTTCTCAGCATTTTGAAAATCAATTGGATGGTTAAAATCTCTCACATGAATAAATAGAGCATTAGAATCTTGTCCAGTTCTAATGCTATATTTATGTTGTTTTAATCTTATTCGTGCCGATTAGGTAAAACTTGCGATTTTGGCTTAAATAGCAACGCTCACCTTGCCATATAAGACAAGTGAAAATTTGTGTATGCAATAATTTCGCCAAAATCATTCTGAACATAACGAAAAAAATATATGTCATTGTGTTTGTTTATTATTAAATTAATGTTAACGTATCTAAAATATATTTAGTTGGGTTAGGCTAAATTAAATTGCGCTTGTTGTAATAAGGTTAGGTAGGTTTTCAAAGTTTCTCTTGGTACAAAATTATAAATTCTTACATTAACATAAATGAAAAAATATATCTTTAAACGTATAAGAAAAATTTTAGAAAGGACTTAATTTTAGATGAGTTCTTGCTAATTGACCAGTTTTACCTAATCGGCACGTAATATATATATATATATATATATATATATATATATATATGGTCAATTAGCAAGAACTATATATATATATATATATATATGGTCAATGCAGAACTATATAATATATATATATATATATATATATATATATATATATATATATATATATATATATATATATATATATATATATATATATATATATATGTCGTGCCGATTAGGTAAAACTGGTCAATTAGCAAGAACTCATCTAAAATTAAGTGCTTTCTAAAATTTTCTCTTATACGTTTAAAGATATATTTTTTCATTTATGTTAATGTAAGAATTTATAATTTTGTACCAAGAGAAACTTTGAAAACCTACCTAACCTTATTACAACAAGCGCAATATAATTTAGCCTAACCCAAAAATATAGTTTAGATACGTTAACAATAATTTAATAATAAACAAACACAATGAAATATATTTTTTCGTTATGTTCAGAATGATTTTGGCGAAATTATTGCATACACAAATTTTCACTTGTCTTGTATGGCAAGGTGAGCGTTGCTATTTAAGCCAAAATCGCAAGTTTTACCTAATCGGACGACTATTATATATATATATATATATATATATATATATATATATATATATATATATATATATATATATATATATATAATTATAATATATATATATATATATATATATGTCAATAAATATATATATATATATATATATATATATATATATATATGCGATTAGGTAAAACTGGTCAATTAGCAAGAACTCATCTAAATTAAGTCCTTTCTAAAATTTTCTCTTATACGTTTAAATATATATTTTTCATTTATGTTAATGTAAGAATTTATAATTTTGTACCAAGAGAAACTTTGAAAACCTACCTAACCTTATTACAACAAGCGCAATTTAATTTAGCCTAACCAACTAAATATATTTTAGATACGTTAACATTAATTAAATAAAACAAACACAATGAAATATATTTTTCGTTATGTTCAGAATGATTTTGGCGAAATTATTGCATAACAAATTTTCACTTGTCTTATATGGAGGTGAGCGTTGCTATTTAAGCAAATCGCAAGTTTTACCTAATCGGCACGACATATATATATATATATATATATATATATATATATATATATATATATATATATATATGTCGTGCCGATTAGGTAAACTGCGATTTTGGCTTAAATAGCAACGCTCTTTTGCCATATAAGACAAGCGAAAATTTGTGTATGCAATATTTTCTCAAAAATCATTCTGAACCTAAAGAAAAATATATTTCATTGTGTTTGTTTATTATTAAATTAATGTTAACGTATCTAAAATATATTTAGTTGGGTTAGGCTAAATTAAATTGCAGTGTTGTAATAAGGTTAGGTAGGTTTTCAAAGTTTCTCTTGGTACAAAATTATATTTTTACATTAACATAAATGAAAAAATATATCTTTAAACGTATAAGAGATTTTTTAGAAAGGACTTAATTTTAGATGAGTTCTTGCTAATTGACCAGTTTTACCTAATCGGCACGACATATATATATATATATATATATATATATATATATATATATATATATATATATATATATATATATATATATATATATATACTATATATATATATATATATATTGCAAGGATAACGTCTTCGTTTACGGGCAGGGAGGACAAAAGTGTCAACTTTGAGGATGGGGAGGTCTTGATGGAGCTCAAGTTGCTCCAGAATGTCATCACCACATATCTGGAAATTCCGTTGGACAATGGTGTGGGGTAAAATGACAGTACCACTACAAGAATTGAGAGAATGATGTTTGTCAATAGTGATAGGAATAGTATCTATGGTCGTAAGGAGAGAAAAATCGCGAGCTTGGCCAGCATTCTGGACCGTGATGATGCGAGTGCCGCTCTTGAAAGCGTGAAATGAGATATCTTTACTACATGGCGTAGAAGAGCTTTACCAATACTATGATCGGAAAGATAGGTAGTTGGAGAAGTCGGTCTTAGAGTAAAAAAACTTTGTCCATTGAGTAGTGTGAAAAAAAGTGTTTAAGGGGAGTGCGTGACGAGCTGGTCGTTTCTGAGATGAATGAGAAGGAAGTGTCGAATCGTCATGTAAGGGTCTTGGTCGTTTGGATGTGGGACCGGAGGTGGTCCGACGTGTGACGGGCGAGCAATTCGAAAATTGCCGCACCGTAGAGGGAGAAGCCAGAATCAAGGTCAGAGAAGAGCGAAGGTCAGATGTGTCAAAAGGGCCGGTCGAAACCCTTGTACCTGAAGCAGGTGATGAACCGACACCAGCAAGAGGTACAGGGGTTTTGGAGGTGTCCGAAGAGTTGTCCATTAACAAGGTAGGGTCAGAACTGGGTGCGGTATCAGAAAAGGGCCTGGGGGTAGTAGGTTCACGGATTGGGTTGTCCAGGGTTAGGTTTCTTCTTTCTTTTTGTTTTTAAGAAAAAAAAAAAGAAGAAAAGAAAATAAACAGAAAAAAGACTAAAAAAGGGGAACGTGGATGAATAGCTCCTAGGAGGAATGAAAGGGGCGTAAATCCCCCTCCACGCCCAAGAGAACCCCAACACCGCAAGTAGTGCAGATGCTGCATGAAACCCGTGCCATACCCTACCCTTCATGCCAGTAAACCAGCAATCCGGGATAGCAACCTCACATCCACCGAGCCACCTCGGCAGACAAAAGAGAGGGCGGCCGGATACTCGCCACAAAGCATACCTCCTTCGGCCTTGGAATTCGAAAGGTGGCCTCCAGAGATACACCCGTCACCCGAAAGATACTCAAAGCCACCCCCAGGGAGACCAGAGAGGGATCGGGATCCCCAGGCAATACAGATTCCACGGCAAACTACACCACCGCCAAGAACCTCAACGGAATGGGATGGACCACGGAACCCTTCCCCCTACCTAGGAACTAGAATGCCTGTGAAGAGAAGCTCACAGGGTAAAAATGGGAAGGGAATAAGGGAGGGATGAGGAGAAGGAGGAAAGGGAAAAGGGAGGATGGGGAAGATGGGAAAGGGGAGGGGGGATTGGGGGGAAATTAGGTTCAGTCTGAGGAAGAAGACCAAGAGGTCCAATTCCTCAGACCGATAGCCTCTTTACCTCGACAAGGAGCCCCCATAAAGATGTGCAGTCCAAGAAAATGCAGTCTATCCACCCCTCTCTCTCGTGTTACCTTGTCATAAAACTCCACTAGGTTTGTGACACAGGATTTTCCTTCCCTGAAACCGTGCTTGTGTCTTTCTAGGTGCTCCACCACTCTCATCCTGATGATCTTCTCCATGACTTTACATACTATACACGTCAGTGACACAGGTCTGAAGTTTAATGCCTCATGTCTGTCTCCTTTCTTAAAAATTGGGACAACATTTGCCATCTTTCACACCTCAGGTAGTTGCCCAGTTTCAATGGATGTGTTGAAGATTTTTGTTAGTGGCACACTCAACATCTCTGCTCCCTCTCCATGGACCCACGGAGAAATGTTGTCAGGTCCCACTGCTTTTGAGGTATCGAGTTCACATAGCAGCTTCTTCACTTCCTCCTCGGTTGTGTGTATTTCATCCAGCACTTGGTGGTATACCTCCCTATTCTGAATTCCTGGAGTCCTTCCTGTCTCCTCTGTAAATACTTCTTAAAATTTCATGTTGAGCTCCTCAGATACCTCTTGGTCGTTTCTTGTGAACTCCCCACCTTCCTTCCACAGCCTGATTACCTGGTCCTTGACTGTTGTTTTCCTCCTGATGTGGCTATACAACAGCTTCGGGTCAGACTTGACTTTTGATGCTATGTCATTTTTGTATTGTCGCTGAGCCTCCCTTCTTACCTGTGCATATTCGTTTCTTGCTCTTCGGCTTATCTCTTTATTTTCCTGGGTCCTTTGTCTTCTGTACTTTTTCAATTCTCTAGTGCTCTTAGTTTGTGCCTCCCTACACCTTTCGGTGATCCAAGGACTCATTCTGGTCTTCCCATTACTTCTGTTTCCCTTGGCAAAAACCTCTCCTCTGCCTCTTTGCATTTGGTTGTCACATATTCCATCATTTCTTTTACTGGTTTTCCTGTCAATTCTCTCTCCCACTGAACGTCTTGTAGGAAGTTCCTAATGCCTGTCTAGTCCCCCCTTTTGTAGTTTCGTTTTTACCTTCCTATTCCTGCTCCCCTGTCCACTTGTAGTTCAACTATATAATCAAAACACAGAACCAAATGATCACTAGCTCCAAGGGGCCTTTCATACATGATATCCTCGATGTCCGAACTACTCAAGTTGAATACTAGGTCCAGTCTTGCTGGATCATCCTCACCTCTCTCTCTGGTAGTGTCTCTAACATGTTGATGCATGAGGTTTTCCAGTACCATGTGTCTACCATTGCTCTGTTGCTCTCGTCGTATTCTTCTCTTGGACTCCTGCAGTTCTGTGGTGGGTTGTACATTACAGCAATTACCACCTTATGGCCCTCAGACTGGATTGTTCCTACTATGTAGTCCCTTTCGCCCATTCCATCCATTCCTTCCACTTCCTCAAATCCCCACCGGTTCTTAATGAGCAGTGCAACTCCTCCTCCCCCTCTGCTCCCTCTATCTTTCCTGAGGATTTGATATCCGGGTGGAAAGATTGCATCTGTTATCATCCTGGTGAGTTTCGTTTCTGTGAGTGCTATTATGTCTGGGAATGTCTCCTTTATTCTTTCATGCCACTCCTCACATTTATTTGTTATTCCATCTGTATTTGTATACCAAACCTTCAACTTCTTTTCTAAAACCATAGTCTGGGGGGTACATTGGGGTTGGGAAAGTGGGAGACCTGATGAGGAACTATGGGTAGTTGGTGTGAAGGTGGAGTTTGTAATGAGGTGGGTGGGAGCATTGGGTATGGCATGTGTGTTTTGGGTTAGAATGTTTGGTTGCATTGTGGATGTCCAGGTTGGGGGACATCTGAAGGTGATTGTATTTGAGCTTCCTCCTGAGTCTGGGTTCTCCTGTCCATCTCTCTTTCCTCCTTTTTTCTTTGTACCCTCTCTTTCATTTTCTGTCTTTCTTCTCGTGTTCTGTCGCGGTCGAGATACACCCTCTGGTACTCTGACATATCCCTTAGTCTTGCTTTCTCCTGCAGGATCCTGTTTCGAGTCAATTCTGCCTTGAAAATCACTTTGACTGGCAGGAATCTTCCTCTTGCAAACCCCCCTATTCTCAGAAAATTTGCCAGCTGGGTCTTGTCATCTTCTCCTATTGCTTTCATGATGCTTTCAATCGCTTTTTTCTCCCCTTGTCTTCTTCCTTCGTAAGTTTTCCCTTGAGCTTCCTGGAGCCCATAAACAAAGACTGATCTCTCTCTTTCATTCTCCCACTGCCTATCCCTATGTAACCCCTGATTCGATTTAGTTGCCTCCATTGCAGCTTTCCTTTCTTCAATCTCTTCACTGTGTGTTATCCCTTGGCCCAGTGGCCTGTCGTTTTCGCTTCTTAACTTTCCCTGTGCACTGTTGTGGTCTGTTAGGGCTTCTACGTATAGCTTAACTCTCCCTTTTTCTACACCCCCCTCGATTGT
This sequence comes from Cherax destructor, assembly GCA_009830355.1. Classification (NCBI taxonomy): domain Eukaryota; kingdom Metazoa; phylum Arthropoda; class Malacostraca; order Decapoda; family Parastacidae; genus Cherax; species Cherax destructor. The sequence continues at coordinate 2,665 of WNWK01020874.1, read as the reverse complement.
TCCTGATGTGATCCTCTCTTTTTCTCGGGCTCCTCGATGGTCTGATAGGGCCTCTGCATACAGTTTCACTCCATTCTCTACAGTGTGTGTGTGTGTGTGTGTGTGTGTGAATGTGTGTGTGTGTGTCTCATGTATACACAGCTATGATGTGTGTGCACCTCTCTTCCCGTTCATCAACTTTGGGAGTTGCCGTCTAATAAAGTATTTCTTAACAATAATAATAAAAAAAAATCTTTATTTCTACAAGTACCTGATACAGTTATACAGAACTAAGTGATTACAGTTACTTTTCTTTATATATGTGTGCATATATGTGTGTATATGTGGACGAGATCAGTTTGTCTTCACCGTATGCAAACTCGCATTACACCTAACAGATATTAATTTTTTTTTCAATATCGAATACTAATAACTCTGTTTCTGATACTCAGGATCTCTACAATTGACTAGACCCTTAACTTCCAGCTATGGAGGAATGTACTCACCTAGTTGTGGTTGCAGGGGTCGAGTCACAGCTCCTGTGTGTGTATGTGTGTGTGTGTGTGTACTCACCTAGTACTCACCTAGTTGTGGTTGCAGGGGTCTAGTTATAGCTCCTGGGCCCGCCTCTTCACTGGCCGCTACTGGGTCACTCTCCTTTCTCCATGAGCCTTATCATACCTCTTCTTGAACCTATGAATGGATCCTCCTTCCCCTACATCACTTCCCAAGCTATTCCACTTCCTGACCACTCTGTGACTGAAGAAATACTTCCTAACATCCCTGTGATTCATCTGAGTTTTCAACTTCCAACTGTGACCCCTTGTTGCTGTGTCCCATCTCTGGAACATTCTGTCTCTGTCCACCTTGTCAATTCCTCTCAGTATTTTATATGTCGTTATCATGTCTTCCCTATCTCTCCTGTCCTCCAGTGTCGTAGGACATACCCCTTAGCTCTGGGACTAGTCTTGTTGCAAACCTTTGCACTTTCTCTAGTTTCTTTATGTGCTTGGCTAGGTGTGGGTTCCAAACTGTTGCTGCATACTCCAGTATGAGCCTAACGTACACATTGTACATGGTTCTGAACGATTTCTTATTATTGTTACGAGACTCACCCTTACCTATCATTATATACTTGAGCATATGGCAGTAGAAAATGTCTCTTTATCATTATTATGAAAATAAGCGTTATATTGGCAAGTGGTATGTCTCCTGTACATCTAGGTAGGGTTTTATGTGACGTATAGTTAACTATCCATCCGCTCGTTAACAGGTCAGGAATTCCCGCCTTACCACGTCATCGTACCCAATGAGGGGGGCCACCTGCTACACAGCTGTCAGTATCTATTCAGCGAGTCAGACAGAGAGACCGAGAGAGTATTCTGTAGTCAACGAGTCAGAGTCAGCAAGCAGTGATCTGTCGGTGATCAGTCAGATGTCATTCAGTCATCATCGAGACAACAGTCAGTGATCGGTCAATGATCCGTCAGTGAGCATTCAGTCCTCAGTGAGACTTTCATGGAGGACGGTCCTCTCACTTTTCCTGAGAAGACTTTGGTTCCAGGATTTATTCTTCTGACCTTTGTGAGGTTCCTGTGTGAGCCTCCAGCACATTGAGTGGTGTTTGTCTAAGTCGCGCCTCAAAGCAAGTGAGTGCGCTGTAGTAAGTGACGCTGAGGTTCGTCTCTGTTCCCGCTCAAAGCGAGTGAGTGCGCAGTAGTAAGTGAGACTTTGGAATATGTCTCTAATGGCGCTCATAGCTAGTGAGTGTTGTGCAGTTGTGGAGACTTTGGAATATGTCTCTAATGGCGCTCACATCAAGAGTGAGTGTGTTGCAACTGTGGAGACTTTGGAATATGTCTCTAGTGGTGCTCGTAGTAAGAGAGCGTGTGTTTGCTGTATTGCAGATGCTAGAGTTTTCCTCTAGATTTAGTAGAAACGAGTTTGAGCGACATAGTCTTAAAAGACGACTGTGTGTATATCCTTGGAAACAGATTCATTGGAAAACTTCTTAAGTGCGAAAACATTTCTATTCCATTTATTGCTCTGAAAGTGGTTATTAATTAAGAGTGTGAATAGTCTACGTTCTAGATACATTACGGTGATAATGGATTAATAAATAAGTGTGATGCTTTCAGACTCAGTGTGAAGAGTCAAGTAATATGTTAAGTGAATAGAACGTCTTGCAATTTTAGAGCCATTTAGTGTAATAGATGAGAAAGAAGATTGAATATTGTACACTTCATTAATAAGTGAACTTAGGTTAAACTTCTTTGTAAATACTGTTTCATGGTGACATCATTTTAAGTACTTTATATAAAGCTTTCTACGGATTATTAAGTTAATAAAAACCAGAAAGAATTGTGATTATTTCGTTCCTATTGATCCCTTTTCATTTCTTTTATAACTTGATGTTAAAGTCTTGTTACATTGTTACTGGCCTGGGCAGAACAGGCCCTAGAAAGGCCCAGGTTTGTAACAGATGTCGAAATGCTGTTCTTAGGTTTGCTAGGCGCCCGTATGCTGCAGCAGTTATTTGGTTGATGTGCGCCTCAGGAGATGTGCCTGGTGTTATACTCACCGCAAGATCTTTTTCCTTGAGTGAGGTTTCGCAGTCTCTGGCCCCCTAGACTGTACTCCGTCTGCGGTCTTCTTTGCTTTTCCCCAATCTTCATGACTTTACACT
>WNWK01020873.1:0-35046 GCA_009830355.1 Cherax destructor | reverse complement strand
TCATTCCTATTTTGTAGAGAAAGTTCCTTTTTGGGAAACCCCACCCTTTCCAAGCACTTAGGGAAAATTAGAAAATAAAAAGGTTTCCCAAAACTAGTCTGGGAACTAAGGGGTATGCCCCCAACTTGGAGAGGTTATGGGAAAATCGACATGACGACACTGGAAGCAGGAGAAATAGAGGGCATATGATAACGACATATAAAATCCCAAAAAGGAAATTGACAAGGAGGACAGAGACAGGATGTTCCAAAAGATGTGACACAGCAACAAGGGGTCCTTGGAAGGGTTGAAACACAAAAAAAAAAATAAAGGGATGTTGGGGAAGTATTTATTCAGCCCAAAATTTGTCAGGAAGTGGAATAGGGGGCAGGAAAGTGACCAAAAGCGCCCAATTGAAGAGGCGGGGCCAGGAGCTGTGAACCCGACCCTGCAACTAAAACGGGAAAGGGTCAACTGGGGGTGAGTAAAACACACACACACCAAGTCAAAGTCATTTAAGGTTTGGGGGAAAGGGGAAAAAAGACCCAGACAGAGTACAAACTAGGGGGCCAGAGACTACAAACCTCAATCAAGGAAAAGATCTTGGGGTGAGTATAACACCAGGCACATCTGAGACGCACATCAACCAAATAACTGCTGCAACATACGGGCGCCTAGCAAACCTAAGAACAGCATTTCGACATCTTAATAAGGAATCGTTCAGAACCCTGTACACTGTGTACGTTAGGCCCATACTGGAGTACGCAGCACCAGTTTGGAACCCACAGCTAGCCAAGCACATAAAGAAACTAGAGAAAGTGCAAAGGTTTGCAACACGACTAGTCCCAGAGCTAAGGGGTATGTCCTACGAGGAGAGGTTAAGGGAAATCGGCCTGACAACACTGGAGACAGGAGGGTTAGGGGAGACATGATAACGATATACAAAATACTGCGGGGAATTGACAGATTAGAAACAGACAGGATGTTCCAGAGAGGGGACACAGAAACAAGGGGCACAATTGGAAGTTGAAGGCTCAGATGAGTCAAAGGGATGTTAGGAAGTATTTCTTCAGCCATAGAGTAGTCAGGAAGTGGAATAGTCTAGCAAGTGATGTAGTGGAGGCAAGAACCATACATAGCTTTAAGACGAGGTATGATAAAGCTCATGGAGCAGGGAGAGAAGGAACCCAGTAGCGGTCAGTGAAAAGGCAGGGCCAGGAGCTGAGTCTCAACCCCTGCAACCCCAATTTGGTGAGTACACACGCCCACACACACACACGCCCACACACAACACACGCCCACACACACCGCCCACACACACACGCCCACACACACACACACACACACACACACACACACACACACACACACAGTGGAATGAAAGAATAGGTGAAGTGTCCCCAGACATCATAGCTGTCACAGAAACCAAACTAAAGGAGACAGTATCAGATGCAATCTTCCCACAAGGATATCAGATCCTGAGGAAAGATAGAAGGAGCCGGGGGGGAGGAGGGGTCGCACTGCTTGTAAGGAACCGTTGGAATATGATGAGAACAACAGAGCGATGGTGGACACTCTGGCGGAGGTGGCAAGAAAAGCGCACATGAGCAGAGCGAAGCTACTGGTCATGGGCGATTTCAACCACAAGGAGATCGACTGGGAGAACCAAGAACCACGTGGGGGTCCAGAAACTTGGAGAGCCAAGATGATGGATGCGGTACTGGAAAACCTGATGCACCAACATGTAAGGGACACGACCAGAGTGAGAGGAGAAGATGAACCAGCAAGACTGGACCTTGTATTCACCCTGAACAGCTCAGATATTGAAGACATAACACACGAGAGCCCCCTGGGAGCCAGTGACCATATGGTGCTGAGCTTTGAGTACATTGTAGAGCTACAGGTGGAGAGGGAAAACGGTACCGAAAGAGACAAACCAGATTTTAAAAGAGGAAACTAACAGGCATGAGGAATTTCCTGCAGGAGGTTCAGTGGGAAAGGAAATGGATGGACAGACAATAAATGAAATGATGGAATACATAGGGTCAAAGTGCAAGGAGGCAGAGGAACGGTTTATACCCAGAGGAAAAGATTAAACGGGAAGGCCAGAAAGAGCCCTCGTTTACCCAAAGGTGCAGGGAGGCAAAGACTCAGAGTGTCAGAGAATGGAAAAGGTACAGAAGGCAAAGAACCCAAGTAAACAAAGAGAGTAGTAGAAGAGCTAGAAACGAGTATGCACAGGTACGGAGGGAGGCCCAGAAACAGTACGAAAACGACATAGCATCGAAAGTTAAGTCCGACCCGAAGCTCATGTACAGTCACATCAGAAGGAAAACAACAGTTAAAGACCAGGTGATAAGGCTGAGGAGAGAAGATGGGGAACTCACAAGCAATGATCAAGAGGTATGTGAGGAGCTCAACTTGAGGTTTAAGGAAGTATTCACAGTGGAGGAAGGAAGGCAGCTGGGTAGACAGGATGGGTGCGTCACCAACAAGGGATGTATCAAGTGCTAGAGGGCATACACACAACTGAGGAGGAGGTGAAGCAGTTACTCAGTGACCTTGATACCTCAAAGGCGATGGGTCCGGACAATATCTCCCGTGGGTTCTTCGGGAAGGAGCTGAGGTACTGAGTGTGCCACTTACCATAATATTCAACACATCCCTTGAAATGGGCAGATACCTGAAGTATGGAAGAAGGCCAATGTAGTCCCCATCTTTAAAAAGGAGACAGAAAAGAGGCACTAAACTATAGACCGGTGTCACTACATGTATAGTGTGCAAAGTCCTGGAGAAAATCATCAGGAAAAGAATGGTGGAGCACCTCGAGCTGAACAGGATAATAAACACCAGACAGCACGGATTCCGGGAAGGCAAATCCTTGTAACAAACCTCCTAAAGTTCTATGATAAAGTAACAGAGGTAAGGCAAGAGAGAGAAGGGTGGGTTGATTGCATTTTCCTGGACTGCAGGAAGGCCTTCGACACAGTTCCTCACATGAGATTAGTAAAGGAGTTGGAAGAACAAGCATGTATAACAGGAAGGGCACTGGAATGGATCAGGGAATACCTCACAGGGAGGCAACAACGGGTCATGGTGCGTGATGAGGTATCACAGCCTGTGACGAGCGGCGTACCGCAGGGTCAGTCCTAGGACCAGTGTTATTCTTGGTATATGTAAACGACATGACGGATGGGATAGACTCAGAAGTGTCTCTGTTCGCAGATGATGTGAAATTAATGAGGAGAATCACATCGGAAGAGGACCAAGCAGGACTTCAGACAGACCTGGACAAGCTTGACATCTGGTCTAGCAACTGGCTTCTCGAATTCAATCCCACCAAATGCAAAGTCATGAAGATCGGAGAAGGACAAAGAAGACCGCTGACAGAGTACAGGCTAGGTGGACAAGGGCTACAAACCTCGGCAAAGGAGAAAGACCTTGGGGTGAGTATAACGCCAAGTACGTCTCCGGAGGCACACATCAACCAGATAACTGCGGCAGCATATGGGCGACTGGCAAACCTAAGATTAGCGTTCCGTTACCTAAACAAGGAATCGTTCAAGACACTGTACACCGTGTACGTCAGGCCCATACTAGAATATGCAGCACCAGTCTGGAACCCACACCTGGTCAAGCATGTAAAGAAAGTGCAAAGGTTTGCGACAAGGCTAGTTCCACAACTCAGGGGTCTGTCCTATGAAGAAAGGTTGAGGGAAATAGGTCTAACAACACTGGAGGAAAGAAGGGTCAGAGGAGACATGATAACGACATACAAAATACTGCGGGGAATCGACAAGGTAGACAGGGACAGGATGTTCCAGAGAGGGAACACAGAAACTGTCTTTTATTTATTTTTATTACTGTCTTTTATTCCTTTTATTACTGTCTTTTTTATTACTGTCTTTTTTTTTACTGTCTTTTATTTTTTTTTATTACTGTCTTTTATTCCTTTTATTATTGTCTTTTTTATTACTGTCTTTTTTATTTGTGTCTTTTTATTAATCTATTTCCACTCTGCATCTAGTAAGCTTCTTGCGTTTTTTTTCGTTCGGTAGAGAGGGACATTGGGGCCCTGACAGTATGCCTAGGGCCCATGACAGTATGCCTAGAGGCCCTGACAGTATGCCTACGGGCCCTAACAGTATGCCTAAGGGCCCTGACAGTATGCCTAGGGACCCCTGACAGTATGCCTAGGGGCCATGACAGTATACCTAGGGACCCCTGACAGTATGCCTAAGGGCCCTGACAATATACCTAGGGGCCCTGACAGTATGCCTAGGGGCCCTATCAGTATACCTAAGGACCCCTGAAAGTATGCCTAGGGGTCCAGACAGTATGCCTAGGGGCCCTGACAGTATACCTTGGAGCCCTGACAGTATGCCTAGGGGCCCTGACAGTATGCCTAGGGGCCCTTACAGTATGCCTTGGGACACTGACAGTATACCTAGGGACCCCTGACAGTATGCCTAGGGGCCCAGACAGTATGCCTAGGGGCCCTGACAGCATACCTAGGGGCCCTGACAGTATGCCTAGGGGCCCTGACAGTATGCCTAGGGGCCCCTGACAGTATGCCTAAGGCCCATGACAGTATGCCTAGGGCCCCTGACAGTATGCCTAGAGGCCCTGACAGTATGCCAAGGGGCCCTGACAGTATGCCTAGGGGCCCTGACAGTATGCCTAGGGACCCCTGACAGTATACTTAGGGCCCCTGACAGTATGCCTAGAGGCCCTGACAGTATGCTTAGGGGCCCTGACAGTATGCCTAGGGGCCCTGACAGTATGCCTAGGGGCACTGACAGTATGCCTAGGGACCCCTGACAGTATGCCTAGGGGCCCTGACAATATACCTAGAGGCCCTGACAGTATGCCTAGGGGTCCAGACAGTATGCCTAGGGGCCCTGACAGTATACCTTGGGGCCTTGACAGTATGCCTAGGGGCCCTGACAGTATGCCTAGGGGCCCTGACAGTATGCCTAGGGACCCTGACAGTATACCTAGGGACCCCTGACAGTATGCCTAGGGGCTCAGACAGTATGCCTAGGGGCCCTGGCAGCATACCTAGGGGCCCCTGACAGTATGCCTAGGGGCCCTGACAGTATGCCTAGGGGCCCTGACAGTATGCTTAGGGGCCCTGACAGTATGCCTAGGGGCCCTGACAGTATGCTTAGGGGCCCTGACAGTATGCCTAGGGACACTGACAGTATACCTAGGGACCCCTGACAGTATGCCTAGGGGCCCAGACAGTATGCCTAGGGGCCCTGACAGCATACCTAGGGGCCCTGACAGTATGCCTAGGGGCCCTGACAGTATGCCTAGGGGCCCTGACAGTATGCCTAAGGCCCATGACAGTATGCCTAGGGCCCCTGACAGTATGCCTAGTGGCCCTGACAGTATGCCAAGGGGCCCTGACAGTATGCCAAGAGGCCCTGACAGTTGCCTAGGGACCCCTGACAGTATACTTAGGCCCCTGACAGTATGCCTAGAGGCCCTGACAGTATGCTTAGGGCCCTGACAGTATGCCTAGGGGCCCTGACAGTATGCCTAGGGGCCATGACAGTATGCCTAGGGACCCTGACAGTATGCCTAGGGGCCATTACATATACCTAGGGACCCCTGACAGTATGCCTAGGGGCCCTGACAATATACCTAGAGGCCCTGACAGTATGCCTAGGGGCCTGACAGTATGCCTAGGGGCCCTGACAGTATGCTTAGGGGCCCTGACAGTATGCCTAGGGGCCCTGACAGTATGCTTAGGGGCCCTGACAGTATGCCTAGGGGCCCTGACAGTATGCTTAGGGGCCCTGGCAGTATACCTAGGGGCCCTGACAGTATGCTTAGGGGCCCTGACAGTATGCCTAGGGGCCCTGACAGTATGCTTAGGGCCCCTGACAGTATGCCTAGGGGCCCTGACAGTATGCTTAGGGGCCCTGACAGTATGCTTAGGGGCCCTGACAGTATGCTTAGGGGCCCTGACAGTATGCCTAGGGGCCCTGACAGTATGCCTAGGGGCCCCTGACAGTATGCCTAAGGCCCATGACAGTATGCCTAGGGCCCCTGACAGTATGCCTAGAGGCCCTGACAGTATGCCAAGGGGCCCTGACAGTATGCCTAGGGGCCCTGACAGTATGCCTAGGGACCCCTGACAGTATACTTAGGGCCCCTGACAGTATGCCTAGAGGCCCTGACAGTATGCTTAGGGGCACTGACAGTATGCCTAGGGGCCCTGACAGTATGCCTAGGGGCCCTGACAGTATGCTTAGGGACCCCTGACAGTATGCCTAGGGGCCATTACAATATACCTAGGGACCCCTGACAGTATGCCTGGGGGTCCAGACAGTATGCCTAGGGGCCCTGACAGTATACCTTGGGGCCCTGACAGTATGCCTAGAGGCCCTGACAGTATGCCTAGGGGCCCTGACAGTATGCCTAGGGACCCTGACAGTATACCTAGGGACCCCTGACAGTATGCCTAGGGGCTCAGACAGTATGCCTAGGGGCCCTGGCAGCATACCTAATGGCCCCTGACAGTATGCCTAGGGGCCTGACAGTATGCCTAGGGGCCCTGACAGTATGCCTTGGGGCCCTGACAGTATGCTTAGGGGCCCTGACAGTATGCCTAGGGGCCCTGACAGTATGCTTAGGGGCCCTGACAGTATACCTAGGGGCCCTGACAGTATGCTTAGGGGCCCTGACAGTATGCCTAGGGGCCCTGACAGTATGCTTAGGGGCCCTGACAGTATGCCTAGGGGCCCTGACAGTATGCTTAGGAGCCCTGACAGTATGCTTAGGGGCCCTGACAGTATGCTTAGGGGCCCTGACAGTATGCCTAGGGGCCCTGACAGTATGCCTAGGGGCCCTGACAGTATGCCTAGGGGCCCTGACAGATGCCTAGGGGCCCTGGGGCACAGTATGCCTAGGGGCCCTGACAGTATGCCTAGGGGCCCTGACAGTATGCTTTGGGGCCCTGACAGTATGCTTAGGGGCCCTGACAGTATGCCTAGGGGCCCTGACAGTATGCCTAGGGGCCCTGACAGTATGCCTAGGGGCCCTGACAGTATGCCTAGGGGCCCTGACAGTATGCCTAGGGGCCCTGACAGTATGCCTAGGGGCCCTGACAGTATGCCTAGGGGCCCTGACAGTATGCCTAGGGGCCCGAGCTGCTCCATTTTCACGGATCAGTTCCACCTGCATACGTAGGTTGAACTGTAGGGACGTTCGTCTATTTACAATTTATGTTCTTATTAAAAGTGTTTTCTTTTTTTTTTTAAGTAAATTGCAATAAGATTCAATAATAATAAGAAGTTTCATAATTAACTCGCTGGTTGAGGCTCTGGTAACGATGCGAGACGTGCAGTGAACACTGCTGGTGGAGGCGCTGGGAACGATGCGAGACGTGCAGTGAACACTGCTGGTGGAGGCGCTGGTAACGATGCGAGACGTGCAGTGAACACTTCAGGAATGTGATGTACTCAGTGATGTGTACTGAAGTCCTGTCTAGGTAAATGTGATGGAAATACATCTACTCTGTCTCTGTTTCTCTTTCTCTCTCTGTCTTGTTCCAGTGCCATTTTTTGTATACATTATTTAACACAAAGCTTTCATGACATTTTCTGACCTATTTCAGGTCAGAAAATGTGGGTGAGTGGGCGTTTGTTTGTGCGGGTGCGGGAGTGTGTGTTTGTGTGGGCGTGGAGGTGCTGATGAGGGATGGGGGGTGCGAGTGTGGGCATGGATTTGTTTGTATGGCAGTGAGTGTGTTTGGGAATGGGCGTGGAAGCCTTGATGTAGGAGTGGACCTCAGTGTGTGAAGGTACATGGGAGTAAATGAAAGCTCATTATATACCAAGGTTTTAGCCTCTTTATAAACAAGATTATCTTTACCTAGAACAACTACAGATCCTCTCTCTCTCTCTCTGGGCAGTTGCTTTGATAACTTAGCTATCCTCTTTTGACCAGTGACAGATCCTCTCTAGACAGGTGCGTCGGATACATCATACATCAGATGTCCGTTCCTGTGGTGCGTATACCAATACACACATCAGAGGAACAGACATCCAATTTATGATGTATCTGATCGCACCTGTCTAGAGAGCATCTGTCACGGATTCAAAATAAGGATAGTTATGTTTCAAAGCAGGATTAATGAGAGACAGGATGTGTTATTGCTCTAGGTAAAGATTATCTGGTGGTTTGCAAAGCAGCTGAAATCTTGATATAAAAGGAGGTTTCGTTATTGAGGTTTTTCTGTTTGCTTCCATATACCTTTACACACACCCATGGCCTTCCACGCCCAGACCCAAACACACTCACTGCCATACAAACAAATCCATGCCCACACTCGCACCCTCATCCCCCCACCAGCACCTCCACGCCTACGCAAACACACACTCCCGCATCCACACAAACAAACGCCCGCCCACTCACCCACATTTCTGTACCTGAGAAATAGGTCAGAAAATGTCATGAAAGGTTTGTGTTAAATAATGTACACATAAAAATGGCACTGGAACAAGACGAGAGAGAGAGAGAGAGAGAGAGAGAGAGAGAGAGAGAGAGAGAGAGAGAGAGAGAGAGAGAGAGAGAGAGAGAGAGAGAGAGAGAGAGAGAGAGAGAGAGAGAGAGAGAGAGAGAGAGAGAGAGAGAGAGAGAGAGAGAGAGAGAGAGAGAGAGAGAGAGAGAGAGAGAGAGAGAGAGAGAGTAGATATATTCCCATCACATTTACCTTCAGTACACATCACTGAGTACATCACATCATTACCAGCGTCTCCACCAGCGAGTTAATTATGATATTATTATTATTAAATCTTATTGCAATTTACTTAAGAAAAATGAAAACACTTGAAATAAGAACATAATAAATAGAATGATTGGGAAAGAGGGAGAATGAAGAAAGATGAAGGTAAAGAAGACTCAAAACAACCATTAAGAGGCAGCATGATTACGAAACCTAAAGATGCAGTAGAAAAATCTAAAACGCCTCTGAGAAGCAGCAGAAAAACTAAAAAAAATGCCTCTGGCTATCGCTGATTTGGAGTCTTCTATTTGACTTCACACACAGACATCAACTGCCGTCGAATTTCCACCAAACCTGGCATGGATTTTTCTTGGCTACTGCCCTACACGTGTGCAAACTTTCATCTGAATCGGAATTCTAATTAATGAGTTGCTTCTGCAAAGGTCATGCATTAAAAAAAAAGAGGCAATAGACTTCCGGCTACGAGCGTACATGTGATTTACACTGATTAATAAATTACGAATATTGTTAAATATAAGGATTTGCAAAATATCTCCACTTTTTTTATGTGGGTTGAAATTCACCTTAGCAATTTGTAGGATTAAAAACAGGAAAAAGACGGATGACTTTAAGATGCCCGGTTGGGCAATTATGTTAGTCTTTATGTTAGTCTTTATGTTAGTCTTTATGTTGTCTTTATGTTAGTCTTTATGTTAGTCTTTATGTTAGTCTTTATGTTAGTCTTCAGACACTTGAATCTCTGCACATATACTGTACAATGGCCAGACAACAGGTTACAGCCCTTACTGGTGAAAGGCTCTTGGTCCGAGGAACTAAGAACTACCTTGCTAGTCTACGAATCACATCGGATTATCTCCAGTTCCCAGGCGTTATATGAATCCCCTACGGGTTGAACGCTACCCCTAGAATACAATAATAGTGTCCCTTCATTTTTCATCTCGTTGCCAGCGTAAGATATTATGAACATGTTTAAAGTGTTAGAACCTTAAATCCTACTGTTCTTTTGGGAGTTTCAGTGGTTCTCAGATGAACCAGGTTCGCAAGAACTTTGTCAACATTCTCCTTCGCGTCAGTCATTGCAAATGATCATAGATTCCCTTAGATATCGTTTTTTTAGGGAAAGAAGGGGGATGTGAATAATATCTCAGTGGATACATCCCAGTGAGGGATACCTGTGAGGGATACCCTAAGCAATACCTCACTGAAGAGCGCCACGAGACACGACTGTCAATGGCAAAGCGAATGAAGCATTCTGAAAATCAACGTGTTATGTAGATCCTGTGACTTGTAGTTATGCAGACCCTCTGACCTGTATGTATGTATAACCTGTGACCTGTTGTTATGTAGGACCTGTGACGTGTAGTTATGTAGGACCTATGACCTGGTGTATCCCAGTCACATGAGTCACCACTCTTAATGTACAGGTTTGAAACAACTTTGTGTCATCTGAAAACCGCTGAGTAGCTTAAAAAAAAAACACCGTGGAGGAACAGCTGATAAATGTAAACATTGCCCGGGAGGATCAGCTGATTAACGTCAACTACACCTGAGAGGATCAGCTGACTACAACAGATATTCTGATATATGTGACCAAAATGTTTATTCTAATATTGCAAAACTGATTAAGAAAAATTTATAACACCTACACACACACACACACACACACACACACACACACACACACACACACACACACACACACACACACACACACACACACACACATATATATATATATATATATATATATATATATATATATATATATATTTTACATATTCAAAAGATGGGGTGGTAGGGGAAGTGGAATATTCAAATGGCTTCAGAAAGAAATCTAAATATTCTTCCTTGAAGCCTTTTTATCCACTTCTCCGAGGCTTTGGGTCCCACAAGTTACACCAGTGGTGGACCCCATCATATATATATATATATATATATATATATATATATATATATATATATATATATATATATATATATATTATTGTAACCACGAGCGAGTGGTATTTAATCAATAACAACACTGCGACTAGCCGAGGACTCGAACTCATGTCGTTTTGGCCTCTGCTTTATGGTGAATTTCCTCGTTTCCAGTGACAAGTTTTCATTACGATGCCACCGTCACAAGCGTTGTTCACGACTTTCTCTCGTTGTACATGACTGTCTCTCTCGTTGTTCACGACTGTCTCTCTCGTTGTTCACGACTGTCTCTCTCGTTGTTCATGACTGTCTCGCTCGTTGTTCACGACTGTCTCTCTCGTTGTTCACGACTGTCTCTCTCGTTGTTCATGACTGTCTCGCTCGTTTTTCATGACTGTCTCGCTCGTTGTTCATGACTGTCGCTCGTTGTTCATGACTGTCGCTCGTTGTTCATGACTGTCTCTTGTTGTTCATGACTGTCTCTCGTTGTTCACGACTGTCTCTCTCGTTGTTCATGACTGTCTCGCTCGTTTTTCATGACTGTCTCGCTCGTTGTTCATGACTGTCGCTCGTTGTTTATGACTGTCGCTCGTTGTTCATGACTGTCGCTCGTTGTTCATGACTATCTCGCTCGTTGTTCATGACTGTGTCGCTCGTTGTTCATGACTGTCCCGTCGTTGCTCATGACTGTCTCGTTAGTTGAGAGGGAGTCTCAAAAAATGTATTACCAGTAAATGCAACAAAAAGCAGAGGTAAAAGAGAAATAATCAAGTATAATGTAAAACAAAGTTTTCTAATGTAAAAAGAGAAGTATAATGATTTAAACAGGGAAGTATAATGTAAAATGGGAAGTATAATGTAAACAGGGAAGTATAATGTAAACAGGGAAGTATAATTATTTAAACAGGGAAGTATCATGTAAACAGGGAAGTATAATGCAAACAGGGAAGTATGATTTAAACAGGAAAATATAATGTAAACAGGGAAGTATAATGTAAACAGGGAAGTATAATGATTTAAACAGGGAAATATAATGTAAACAGGGAAGTATAATGTAAACAGGGAAGTATAATGAATTAAACAGGGAAGTATAATGAATTAAACAGGGAAGTATAATGTAAACAGGGAAGTATAATGAATTAAACAGGGAAGTATAATGTAAACAGGGAAGTATGATTATTTAAACAGTGAAGTATAATGTAAACAGGGAAGTAGTCAAGATGTGAGTGCAAAAAGTGTATCTTCACACTCATTCTAGACCCAAGTTGTTGGAAACTTGAAACCAAGCAAATGTTGTTCCAGGAGCTAGAAGCCTGTGTTCCTTCAGTCTAGAGCCAAGTAACTGTGCACTTTCTTTTGGAAGGTTAAGGTCTCTCACCAAGTCATTGGGCTCAACTTGGTTGAAGGGTTTGGGATCGTCATTTGTTGGTGGTTCATAGTCTACTTCCATCTCCTTAGAATCACTGGTATCAGACTCTGGTGAAATTTACCATATCTCAGGTGGCACAGGTACCGGAATATCTTCAGAGTGTGCAACAGCCTTATTGCTGATGGAATATTTGGGTATATTATGCGATCTTTAGTCTTCTTGTTGAATCCAGCTACTTTAGTCATACAAAAGTAGCAGTGATCATGGTGGTTCATTTGTTCCAGCCATAATATTGGTACTTCTAAGGGCATACATTAAAGTTTTCCAACTGACCACATTTAGAGCTTACTGATGCAACTCTTGCAACCATTGTGTGGTGCAAATGGTTTGTCCTGGTCTCCAAGTTTGCAGTCAAAATAAGCAAAGTAGCAGCGCTTCAATAAAGGAGTAATGTATTAGATTTAACATTTAATTCAATATAAGGTAAGAATTTTAATTGGTAATATACCACTTTCTCATTTACTTATGTTATACGAAAAGAGAAAAGTAACGTTTCCTGATGTGATAGAGATGAATAAAAAACACAATGATTCACTATTTTCCATATATATACCGAAAAAAATACAATAGAGTCAATAAAAAATCATGCAGACCAGTGTAATGTAAATAGGGCAGGATAACTGTGAAAACAGGGCAGGATAATAGTGAAAACAGGGCAGGATAACAGTGAAAACAGGGCAGAATAACAGTGAAAACAGGGCAGGATAACAGTGAAAACAGGGCAGAATAACAGTGAAAACAGGGAAGGATAACAGTGAAAACAGGACAGGATAACAGTGTAAACAGGGCAGGATAACAGTGAAAACAGGGAAGGATAACAGTGAAAACAGGGAAGGATATTAAATCGTGAAGCACATTAACATTTCCCATTCAGGTGACTGATTGACTGACTGGCTGGTGTTTATTTTTTGACTGGCTGGTGTTTATTTTTTGACTGGCTGGTGTTTATTTTTTGACTGGCTGGTGTTTACTTTTTGACTGGCTGGTGTTTATTTTTTGACTGGCTGGTGTTTATTTTTTGACTGGATGGTGTTTATTTTTGGATAAAAAAATATTACAGGTGTTTTACATATTAATAATTTACTTTTTTGCGATTTCCACATAATAAGCTTAAAACGGAGAATACAATGAAGATCCATAAAGTGACATTCTAAGAGGCGAATATAATAATAATAATAATAATAATAATAATAATAATAATAATAATAATAATAATAATAATAATAATAATAATAATAATAATAATAATAATAATAAAGAACACAAACATTTATTTGATACTTCAACTGGAAAGGGAACATTACAAACACAGGTACACACACACACACACACACACACACACACACACACACACAGGTACACACACACACACACACACACACACACAGGTACACACACACACACATACACACACACACACACACACACACACACAATCAAACATACAAAGTAATTGGGGCTCGACTCTCAAACAAAAATCAGCGAGTACATAATACCAACCACAATATGTCATGTTACTAACGAGGTTCTTGGCTTGCAGTCCCCCGGCCACACTACTGTGACAACATCTGCTAATGCAGACACAGTGGACCACAGGCCACCATGTAAGCCAGACTATGGTCTTAGTCTGGGACCACAAGTGCACGTAAAGGTGGTCCCCGTGGACACAGAATCAACTCTCCTCCACCAGCCAGACCATGGTCTTAGTTTATGGTCTTAGTCTGGGACCTGGGCCGTGAAGACAGTCCCTCTCTATTCGAAAGGAAACTAGATCAGAGGGATGAAGTGATCGACCCATTAACAGATATCCAAAAATAGTGTTAGGGTGGAAAAAGTGAAGGGTGAGTGCGCACCACCAGTGTCGGAGTGAATCATGCAAGTTTTGATTATTTTTTACGTGAAGCGCTAAACCGGTGTGGATGATTCAGTTCAAAGAGTGGTGGAGGCTCGATCCTCCGTCTCATAACTGCTACCCTAGCAGCCAGGCTCTCCCCAGTGTTACAAAAAAAGTGAATCAGGATGCAACCTCGAAGCAAAGGCTGCTCCAGCTTCTGTAACGTTCGTAGTTGCTGTAACGTTCGTAGCTGCTGTGACGTTCGTAGCTGCTGTAACGTTCGTAGCTGCTGTAGCTTAGGGATCGTAGCTCAGCAGTGAACGTACCCAGAGTGTAAATATATTTTTTTTGTCTCTCCTGAGTAGTGCTTAACGTGTCAACAATGGCAGATGACCTCACACAGGCGAGAACAAGAACGGTGAAAGCGCCTCTCACAGCCAGGAAGAAAAGTGTATACTAGTTTCCTCCCTCCAGCTAAACTTGAAGTATTCAACGATTTCTTTATATATACATATGCATATATTTTGGAATGGGAATTTTGGAGGCTGGTATATATGTGTGTATATATCGGAGACGCAAAGACGGCAAACTAACCATAGCACGGTTAGTTAGTGTTGTTAGTCTAGTTATCGTCTAACACCTGAGTTACTGACAGAAGGACGACAACTCGTCACTGAGGTGAGTACAACAATTAATGTTTGTATATATATATATATATATATTTTTTTTTTTTTTTTTTTAACACATCGGCCGATTCCCACCAAGGCAGGGTGGCCCGAAAAAGAAAAACTTTCATCATCATTCACTCCATCACTGTCTTGCCAGAAGGGTGCTTTACACTACAGTTATAAAACTGCAACATTAACACCCCTCCTTCAGAGTGCCGGCACTGTACTTCCCATCTCCAGAACTCAAGTCCGGCCTGCCGGTTTCCTGAATCCCTTCATAAATGTTACTTTGCTCACACTCCAACAGCACGTCAAGTATTAAAAACCATATGCCTCCATTCACTCCTATCAAATACGCTCACACATGCTTGCTGGAAGTCCAAGCCCCTCGCACACAAAACTTCCTTTACCCCCTCCCTCCAACCTTTCCTAGGCCGACCCCTACCCCGCCTTCCCTCCACTACAGATTTATACACTCTCGAAGTCACTCTGTCTCGTTCCATTCTCTCTACATGTCCAAACCACCTCAACAACCCCTCCTCAGCTCTCTGAACAATCGTTTTGGTAATCCCGCACCTCCTCCTAATTTCCAAACTCCGAATTCTCTGCATTATATTCACACCACACATTGACCTCAGACATGACATCTCCACTGCCTCCAGCCTTCTCCTCGTTGCAACATTCATCACCCATGCTTCACACCCATATAAGAGCGTTGGTATAACTATACTCTCATACATTCCCTCTTTACTTCCATGGACAAGGTTCTTTGTCTCCACAGACTCCGAAGTGCTCCACTCACCCTTTTCCCCTCATCAATTCTATGATTCACCTCATCCTTCATAGACCCATCCGCCGACATGTCCACTCCCAAATATCTGAATACATTCACCTCCTCCATACTCTCTCCTCCAATCTGATATCCAATCTTTCGTCACCTATTCTTTTTGTTATCCTCATCACCTTACTCTTTCCTATATTCACTTTCAATTTTCTTCTTTACACACCCTACCAAATTCATCCACCAACCTCTGCAGCTTCTCTTCAGAATCTCCCAAAAGCACAGTGTCATCAGCAAAAAGCAACTGTGACAACTCCCACTTTGTATTTGCTTCTTTATCTTTTAGCCCAACACCTCTTGCCAAGACCCTCGCATTCACTTCTCTTACAACCCCATCTATAAATATATTGAACAACCACGGTGACATCACACATCCTTGTCTAAGGCCCACTTTTACTGGGAAATAGTCCCCTTCCCTCCTACACACTCTAACCTGAGCCTCACTATCCTCATAAAAACTCTTCACTGCTTTCAGTAACCTTCCTCCTATTCCATACACCTGCAACATCTGCCACATTGCCCCCTATCTACCCTATCATACGCCTTTTCCAAATCCATAAATGCCACAAAACATCTTTACCCTTATCCAAATACTGTTCACCTATATGTTTCACTGTAAACACTTGGTCTACACACCCCCTACCTTTCCTAAAGCCCCCTTGTTCATCTGCTATCCTGCTTTCTGTTTTACTCTTAGTTCTTTCAATAATAACTCTACCATACACTTTACCAGGTACACTCAACAGACTTATTCCCCTATAATTTTTGCACTCTCTTTTGTCCCCTTTGCCTTTATACAAAGGAACAATACACGCTCTCTGCCAATCCCTAGGTACCTTACCCTCTTCCATACATTTATTAAATAATAGCACCAACCACTCCAAAATTATATCCCCACCTGCTTTTAACATTTCTATCTTTATCCCATCAATCCCAGCTGCAACATATAGTAAGAAGGTCACAGTTGGATATGCAGAGTTGTTTAGCGTCTAGGATATACACCTCACGAGGACACACGTCACTCGCAACTCTGTAATATGTGTAACACTGTGTTGATGTTTTACAAACTGGGGTGGAAGCGTTTTAGAGTTTTACTGCGTGTTTTAATGGTAAGTGTGGGTTTCACAGTGGCACTGCGTACTCAAAGAGGTATGAGATAAAGTGTGTTTTGAACATGCCTTTCCCTGGGCTCCTGAGTGCTACTCTTATGATTAAAACCTAAACTGTCCTTACGATGTTATATTGTCCGTGTGTGCTATAGGAGAAAGGTCCGAGAGTAATAGTTATTTCTAGATCATATATATCTCTTAATTATTTCCCCCAGTCTCCTTTCCTCACTTCCCAACGGTACTCCTTCTCTGGTCTTTTTTATCATCATAATTTTGCTTTTCAAGCGTCATACTCCAGAAACTATTTGTTAGATCATTCCTGAAGATAACGAAGACACGTGCAACATGTGGGTTTGTGTCTCGGAGAGATGCTTATCCTGACCAGTAAGGTCTAATTCAGAGGCATGAGCTATTTCCTCTAGTGGGACTCAACCACCTGTGACGATATTTTCAACTGCTACACCTCGCCACTTCTTCCACTGGCTCCAGCACATAAGGAGTGTATCTTATTATTGACGGAGTATAGTATAGACAAGTTGATGAATAAGACCGAAACATTGCCGAAACATTTCGCTTGCACAAGAGGCTTCTTCAGTCCACTGAAGAAGCCTGTTAGCAGGCGAAACGTTTCGGCAATAAAGATACCCAAGTGTTATGAGTGTATCTTATTCATCAAGGTATGCAGGCGTTATGGTACGTTCATGAACGTCTATCCAGATCTTCCTGCAGCTGTCTATCCACTTGACGTTCTCAGTTTGAAATCATTCACAAATAAAAATCTAACATGAATAATGCTACTCTATATAGAGCAATTGTCTGGAAATGCAACTGGAAAAAAAATGGTTGAATTCATAATAAAAAAATTGGTGACAAAATAACTTCCTATTACGTGTTACTCAATTTTGGAACCGAATAGCGCGTCAGTGTACGCCAGTGTACGTCAGTGTACGCCAGTGTACGCCAGTGTACCCCAGAAACAACATGGTTGTCCCAGCACTGGTCCTTGTGGAACACCACTAGCCTATTTTCCCACTTCCTTTTTCATCGTTGTATTCTCATTATTCGATTATTCTCTTATTCATGATTAAAAAAAAATCCTGTCGTCTCTCGAGTTTGCGAAGCTCTTATTGTGTTAGGTAAAACACAGGTGCAACTAATGTGACATTTTATTGTGGCAACGTTTCGCTCTCCAGGAGCTTTGTCAAACCATTACAAATAATGAAGGGACAAAGGGGAATATATAGGTATAGAGGTGCAAAACATATTATAATCATTGTAGGTAGTAGTACTTGTGGTGGTGGTAGTAGTGGTGGTAGCAGTAGTACAAGTAGTACTTATGGTGGTGGTGGTAGTAGTAGTAGTAGTTGTGGTAGTAGCAATGGTAGTAGTATTAGTATTAGTAGTACTTGTGGTGGTTGTGGAGGTGGTAGTAGTAGTAGTAGTAGTAGTAGTAGTAGTAGTAGCAGTAGTAGTAGTAATAGTTGTGGTAGTAGTAGAGGTAGAAGCTATGTGATGGCAGGGTTTATTGTTTTGAGGAGAATTCTTGCCCATACTTCAGAGATGATAAAGCTGCCATTATTCTGTTTAACTGTGTTACAAATAGCGATTAATGATGATTCGAGACATTTACGTCTACGGAAATGGGGTTCTTTCATCACTAGGCGGGCGTCGCTGAGCTTTATTTTAACATGACACTGAACGAGTGACCTTCCTTGCCCTCTGACCTCTGCTAGTATGTCGTAGGTTATTTCAGTTATCAGTATAGCTTGAAACATCTTCTCAGTACTCAAATAACCCGCACCACAGGAGGAACTTACAACGACGTTTCGATCAGACCTGGACCATTTACAAAGAGACTTTGTAAATGGTTATTTGTATATTGTCCCAGTCAAGGTATCGTTCATTTTTGTTCTGCATCATTTCTCAATCCTTCGCCGGAGGCCTGTCGGCCAGACACACATTCTCTCTCTGGCGTTCGACAGCAATTTGCATGTCACACACGTATGAATTCTTTAAAAAGGTCTGTCAAGTAAAGCTCCAAGTAGAGCTTTATCAAGTCAAGCTCCAAGTAGAGCTTTATCAAGTCAAGCTCCAAGTAGAGCTTTATCAAGTCAAGCTCCAAGTAGAGCTTTATCAAGTCAAGCTCCAAGTAGAGCTTTATCAAGTCAAGCTCCAAGTAGAGCTTTATCAAGTCAAGCTCCAAGTAGAGCTTTATCAAGTCAAGCTCCAAGTAGAGCTTTATCAAGTCAAGCTCCAAGTAGAGCTTTATCAAGTCAAGCTCCAAGTAAAGCTTTATCAAGTCAAGCTCCAAGTAGAGCTTTATCAAGTCAAGTTCCAAGTAGAGCTTTATCAAGTCAAGCTCCAAGTAGAGCTTTATCAAGTCAAGCTCCAAGTAAAGCTTTATCAAGTCAAGCTCCAAGTAGAGCTTTATCAAGTCAAGGTCCAAGTAGAGCTTTATCAAGTCAAGCTCCAAGTAGAGCTTTATCAAGTCAAGCTCCAAGTAGAGCTTTATCAAGTCAAGCTCCAAGTAGAGCTTTATCAAGTCAAGCTCCAAGTAGAGCTTTATCAAGTCAAGCTCCAAGTAAAGCTTTATCAAGTCAAGCTCCAAGTAGAGCTTTATCAAGTCAAGCTCCAAGTAGAGCTTTATCAAGTCAAGCTCCAAGTAGAGCTTTATCAAGTCAAGATAGACTTAGTTATTTTTTACCAAGTCTAGCACTTTATAAGTCATTAGTGATTTATTAACTGTTTAAATAACTAGAATAACATTTAGCTGTAAATTTAAAAACATTAGTTAACTGGGTAAACATGTAAATCATTTGATAACTACAAATGTTTAACTGGGGAACGTTGTAGTTCCTGGTCCCAACATTCTTGATGTTGCACGTTGTTGATATGTTACATATGTGTGTCCTCACTTAATTGTGATTGCAGGGGTCGAGTCATAGCTCCTGGCCCCGCCTCTTCACTGGCCGTGTGTGTGTATTCACCTATTTGTGGTTGCAGGGGTCGATACTCAGCTCCTGGCCCCGCCTCTTCACTGATCGCTACTAGGTCATCTCTCTCCCTGCTCCAAGAGCTTTATCATACCTCGTCTTAAAGCTATGTATGGCTCCTGCCTCCACTGTGTGTGTGTGTATGCAAGGAGACAGTAAAGAGAGATACCACCATACAAAAAAAATGGCGATTAAGTGGGAAAGGTAGAATAACATCGACAGGAAGGCGATTCAGGGCAATGTAGATTGTGTTGGTCAGTGCCTGGGGCCGCTACTGTAGGCGGGGGACTCGATCTGCCTCTACTTCTCACCCCCCGTAATGCTCACGTACCTCGTAGATTCCGGGGGGAGATCTGTCCCCTCCTCCACCCACTGTCCGGGTCCCAGATCGGTCCTCCACTCATAACCCAAAATAATAAAACACTCAACCTTTATACAGACAAGGCTTTTTAAAAGGCAAAATACGAACAAGGAAATTCTTATTTAAGCAAGCAGGAATACATAAACAAGCAAACTCTCAAGCAAGCATGAAAAAGTATTCATGCAAACGAAAATCGCACAATTGAATAAGCAACCTGACAAGCAAACAAGCAAACATTTGATTAAACAAAAAACAAATTAATACTTAGGCAAGAAAAACAAGAACAAGCAAGCATTAAACAGACAAACAAACAAACGCATAAACAAATGAACAATTAACATAGTGTTCAATTATAAATATATATACATATATATATACATATATATATATATATATATATATATATATATATATATATATATATATATATATATATATATATATATATATTCATAGTGGTTGTCTTGCATATACACACACATATATATATATATATATATATATATATATATATATATATATATATATATATATATATATATATATATATATATATATATGCATATATAATGTCGTGCCGAATAGGTAAAACACTCTCTCTCTCTCTCTCTCTCTGTTCTGTCTCCTCTCTTCTGTATATATATATATATATATATATATATATATATATATATATATATATATATATATATATATATGTATATATATATATGTATATATATATATATATATATATATATATATATATATATATATATATATATATATATATATATATATATATATATGCATGTGAGTGTGAGTGTACTCACCTAATTGTGGTTGCAGGGTCGAGACTCAGCTCCTTGCCCCGCCTCTTCGCTGTCTGCTACTGGGTCTCTGCTCTCCCTGCTCCATGAGCTTTATCATACCTTGTCTTAAAACTATGTATGGTTCCTGCCTCCACTATATCTTTCTCTAGACTATTCCACTTCCTGACTACTCTGTGGCTGAAGAAATGCTTCCTAACATCCCTTTGACTCATCTGAGTCTTCAGCTTCCAGTTGTGTCCCCTTGTTTCTGTGTTCCCTCTCTGGAACATCCTGTCACTGTCTACCTTGTCAATTCCCCGCAGTATTTTGTATGTCGTTATCATGTCTCCTCTGACTCCTCTGACTTCTCTGGTGTGTGAGTGTGTGTGTGTGTGTGTACCCATGTAATTGTACTCACCTATTGTGGTTGCAGGGGTCGATTCACAGCTCCTGGCCCCGCTTTTTCACTGGTCGCTACTAGGTCACCCTCTCCCTACTCCATGAGCTTTATCATACCTCTTCTTGAAGCTATGTATGGATCCTGCCTCCACTGCCTTCTTTTCCAGGCTATTCCACTTCCTGACAACTCTATGACTGAAGAAGTACTTCCTAACATCCCTATGATTCATCTGAGTCTTCAACGTCCAACTGTGACTCCTTGTTGCTGTGTCCCATATCTGGAACATCCTGTCTCTGTCCACCTTGTCGATTCCTCTCAGTATTTTATATGTCGTTATCATATCCATCCTATCTCTCCTGTCCTCCAGTGTCGTCAGGTCGATTTCCCTCAACCTCTCCTCGTAGGACATGCCCATTAGCTCTGGAACTAGTCTCATTGCAAACCTTTGCACTTTCTCTAATTCCCTGACGTGTGGGCTCGAAACTGAAACTGCATACTCCAATATGGACCTGACGTACACGGTGTACAGAGTCCTGAACGATTCCTTATTGAAATGTCGGAATGCTATTCTTAGGTTTGCTAGGCGCCCGTATGTTGCAGCAGTTATTTGGTTGATGTGCGCCTCAAGAGATGTGCTCGGTATTATACTCACCCCAAGATGCTTTTCCCTTGAGTGAGGTTTGTAGTCTTTGCCCCACTAGCCAGTACTCTGCGGTCTTCTCTACCCTTCCCCAATCTTCATGACTTTGCACTTTGTGGGGTTGAACTCCAGGAGCCAGTTTCTGGATCAGGCCTGCAGCCTGTCCAGATCCCTTTGTAGTCCTGCCTGGTCCTCCTCCGATTAAATTCTCATTAACTTCACATCGTCTACAAACAGGGACACTTCTGAATCTCCTTCCATCATGGTATTCACAGATACCAGAAATAGCACTGGTCCTAGGACTGACCCCTGTTGAACCCCGCTCGTCACAGTCGCCCACTCTGACACCTCGTCACGTTCCATGACTCGCTGATGCCTTCCCGTCAAGTATTCTCTGATCCACTGCAGTGCCTTCCCTGTTATACCTGCCTGGTCCTCTAGCTTTTGTACTAATCTATTGTGTGGTACTGTGTCAAAAGACCTCTTACACTCCAAGAAAACGCAATCTACTCATCCCTCTCTCTCTCTCTCTTGTCTTACTGTTGTTACCTTGTCATAGAACTCTAGTAGGTCTGTGAAACTGTGTTGATTGTCGTTGATAAGCTCGTTCCTTTCTAGGTGCTCCACCACTCTTCTCCAGATAATCTTCTCCATGGCTTTGCATACTATACATGTCAGTGACACTGGTCTGTAGTTTAATGCTCCATGTCTGTCTTCTTTTTTAAAAATTGGGACTCCATTTGCTGTCTTCCATACCTCAGGTAGTTGCCCTGTTTCGATAGATGTGTTGAAGATTGTTGTTAGTGGCACACAGAGAGCCTCTGCTCCCTGTATATGTGTGTACTCATCTAATTTTGGTTGCAGGGGTCGAGTCATAGCTCCTGGCCTCGCTTCTTCACTGGCCACTACTGTGTCACTCTCCCTGCTCCATGAGCTTTATCATACCTCTTCTTAAAGCTATGAATGGATCCTGCCTCAACTACATCGCTTCCCAAACTATTCCACTTCCCGACCACTCTGTGACTGAAGAAATACTTCCTAACATTCCTGTGATTCATCTGTTGCTGTGTCCCATCTCTGGAACATTCTGTCTCTGTCCACCTTGTCAATTCCTCTCAGTATTTTATGTCTTTATCATGTCCCCTCTATCTCTCCTGTCCTCCAGCGTCGTCAGGTCGATTTCCCTTAACCTCTCCTCGTAGGACATACCCCTTAGCTCCGGGACTAGTCTTGTTGCAAACCTTTGCACTTTCTCTAGATTCCTTTCGTGCTTTGCTAGGTGTGGGTTCCAAACTGGTGCTGCATACTCCAGTATGGGCCTAACGTACACAGTGTACAGGGTCCTGAATGATTCCTTATTAAGATGTCGGAATGCTGTTCTTAGGATTGCTAGGCGCCTGTATGCTGCAGCAGTTATTTGGTTGATATGTGCCTCAGGAGATGTGCCTGGTGTTATACTCACCCCAAGATCTTTTTCCTTGATTGAGGTTTGTAGTCTCTGGCCCCCCTAGACTGTACTCCGTCTGCGGTCTTCTTTGCCTTTCCCCAATCTTCATGACTTTGTACTTGGTGGGGTTGAACTCCAGGAGGCAGTTTCTGGACCAGGCTTGCAGCCTGTGTGTGTGTACTCACCTATTTGTACTCACCTATTTGTGGTTGCAGGGGTCGAGTCATAGCTCCTGGCCCAGCCTCTTCACTGATTGCTACTAGGTCCTCTCTCTCCATGCTCCATGAGTTTTATCAAACCTCGTCTTAAAACTATGTATGGTTCCTGCCTCCACTACGTCACTTTCTAGGCTATTCCACTTCCTGACAACTCTATGACTGAAGAAATGCTTCCTAACATCCCTTTGACTCATAGGAGTCTTCAACTTATAATTGTGACCCCTTGTTTCTGTGTCCCCTCTCTGGAACATCGTGTCTCTGTCCACCTTATTTATTACTCGCAGTATTTTATATGTCGTTATCATGTCTCCCCTAACCCTCCTGTTCGCTAGTGTCGTCATGCCGATTTCCCTTAACCTTTCTTCGAAGGACAATCCCCATAGCTCTGGGACTAGTCTTGTTGCAAACCCTTGCACTTTCTCTAATTTATTGACGTGCTTGACCAGGTGTGGGTTCCAAACTGGTGCTGCATGACGTATATGGTGTACAGAGTCTTGAATAATTCCTTAGTGAGGTATTGGAACGCTTTTCTTAGGTTTGCCAGCCGCCCGTATGCTGCAGCAGTTATCTGATTAATGTGTGCCTCAGGAGATGCGCTCGGTATTATACTCACCCCAAGATCTTTTTCCTTGAGTGAGGTTTGCAGTCTTTGGCCACCTAGACTATACTCTGTCTGCGGTCTTCTTTGCCCTTCCCCGATCTTCATGACTTTACATTTGGCAGGGTTAAATTCAAGGAGCCAGTTACTGGACCAGGCTTGTAGCCTGTCCAGGTCTCTTTGTAGTCCTGCCTGATCCTCGACTGATTTAATTCTTCTCATTAACTTCACATCGTCTGCAAACAGGGACACTTCATAGTCTATCCCTTCGGTTATGTCATTCACATATACCAAAAACAGTACAGGTCCTAGGACTGACCCCTGTGGAACCCCACTCGTCACAGGTGCCCACTCTGACACCTCGTCACGTACCATGTCTCGTTGACAATTTCCCCCCCCCCCATTTTTTTTTCAAATTATATCAATTACCATCCAATAATTTTCTACTTAACTACTCCTTCACGATTATCTTAAAAAATATTTCTAAAATTATCTTCAAGACCTCCGAGACGTCTACCATTTATCAAATAATTTATCAATAATTTCTAAATGAATTCAAAATTAATCGCCAATTTTTCACATGTTCCCCCCCCCCTTCAGATTATTTTACAAATTATTATTCCTGCTAAGTATTCACCAAATCCTATTTTTTTTTTTAAATTTCATGGTCTTTTTTTTGTTTCAAGAATTATCTTTGGAGAACGGGTTAATTATCAAATAAAAACTACCTTAATTTCTTGTTTTGCTAGTTATCATTCGTCTTATAATCATTATTTACAAAATTATATAAGAATTATAGAGGAATTATTTCACAAATGTTTATCAGTTATAATCGAAATTATTCATCTGTTATAAAATCAAATTTTTCATCAACTTCTTTTCCAAATATTTGCAAATCATATAAATTTTTCAAAATAAGTTCCATTTTTTACGAAATATAATCGAATTATATTAATTATATTTCAGTGTGTACAGATAATATTCTCGTTATTAAATAATTGTACTCTTTACTAAAGACGGATTTATTCTATCTATTAAATCAACTATTTGTATATCAATTATATGATAAATTAGACACATATGCAACACTTGGGTATCTTTATTGAGGAAACGTTTCGCCACACAGTGGCTTCATCAGTCCATATAAAGAAGAATGGTGAAGAACAGGAGGAGTTTGAGGTAATCAGTCCCTCAACCTTGAGTCGATGTTGTCAGTCCATCAATCTTGAAAAGAATACAACATATGTGTGGAGAAGTAGCTTATATACCGTAGGCAGGAGAGGTGCAGCAGTTGTAGGTGGTGTCACATTTGTCCAATGTGGAAGTAGGTCGCGCCCAAGGGTATCTTAATACAGGGAATTCTTCACTTGCCTAACCCTTGGGCACGACCTACTTCCACATTGGTCAAATGTGACACCACCTACGACTGCTGCACCTCTTCTGCCTACGGTATATAAACTTCTCCTTCGCACATATGTTGTATTCTTTTCAAGATTGATGGACTGACAACATCGACTCAAGGCCGAGGGACTGATTACCTCAAACTCCTCCTGTTCTTCACGATTCTCCTTTGTATGGACTGATGAAGCCACTGTGTGGCGAAACGTTTCCTCAATAAAGATACCCAAGTGTTGCATATGTGTCTAATTTAATAAACTTGTCGGTTCTCTGAACCATTCATTTACATATCAATTATATATATGTCGTGCCGAATAGGTAAAATTGGTCAATTAGGAAGAACTCATTTAAAATTAAGTCCTTTCTAAAATTTTCTCTTATACGTTTAAAGATATATTTTTGTCATTGATGTTAATGTAAAAATCAATAATTTTGTACCAAAAGAACCTTAGAAAACTTACCTAACCTTATTTTAACAAGCGCAATTTAATTTAGCCTAATCCAACTAAATATATTTTAGATAAGTTTACTATAATTTAATAATAAGGAAACACAATGAAATATTTTTTTTCGTTAGGTTCAGAATGATTTTTGCGAAATTACTGAATATACAAATTTTCGCGTTGCTATTTAAGCTAAAATCGCAAGTTTTACCTATTCGGCACACGCACACACGTTAGGAAGAATTTCTTCAGTCACAGAGTTGTCAGGAAGTGGAATAATCTGGGAAGTGATGTATAGGAGGCAGGATCCATACATAGCTTTAAGAAGAGGTATGATAAAGCTCATGGAGCAGGACGAGTGACCCAGTAGCGACCAGTGAAGAGGCGGGGCCAGGAGCTATGACTCGACCCCTGCAACCACAACTAGGT
This sequence comes from Cherax destructor, assembly GCA_009830355.1. Taxonomy (NCBI): domain Eukaryota; kingdom Metazoa; phylum Arthropoda; class Malacostraca; order Decapoda; family Parastacidae; genus Cherax; species Cherax destructor. The sequence continues at coordinate 8,790 of WNWK01020873.1, read as the reverse complement.
GAGTACAACTAGGTGAGTACAACTAGGTGAGTACACACACACACACACACACACACACACACACACACACACACACACAGTGTTTCAAATTGATAGACCCGATTTGAAATAAATACTGCTTTGAAACTGGGTCCAATTATTTGAAACACTACAATCCTGATACTTTTAGCATTCATTTGACATTCCAATTACATTTAAAATAAATTCTATTTATGTTTAAAATACAGGCCCCAATTGCGGCTAAAATAGGTGCAAAGATCCAGTTACATCTGAAATGGAAAGGAAATGCGTTCCTATCATATAATGTTTTCTTCCCAGTTTCTGGCCTGTTTGACGACCCTCTTCCAGAGGTAATTGCTATTTATGTCCGACCTCTCATTTATAGTTGACATTTTTCATGTTTATTAACCCTCCCTGCCCCTTCCTCCCTTCCTTCCCTCCCTCCCTCCCTTCCTTCCTTCCCTCCCTCCTTTCTTCCCTCCCCCTCCCCTCCTTTCCACCTTCCATCTTCCCGATACTTCCCTCCCTCCCCCATCTCTCCTTATCTACTCCCTTCCCTCCCTCCCTCCTCTCATTGGTTGTAAAGGGGAGGGGAAGGAAGAGGGAGAGGGTGATAGAGAGGGGAGGGGAAGGGAAGAGGGTGGGGTGAGAGGGATGGGAAGGGGAAAGGGGTGAAGTAGTTCTATCAGAATTTGACCACCGGATGTCCCCAGTCTCTGTTGCATCCTGCTGAGTGGATGTTAGTTAGTAGTAGTAGCTGCAGCAGTAATAGTAATAGCAGTAGTCGCAGTAGTAGTAGTAATAGCAGTAGTCGCAGTAGTAGTAGTAGTAATAATAATTATAGTAGTAGTATATTGAAAGCAAGAGCAAAACCCGTAAAGATAATTCTGGACTTCTATGATTGTATACATTGCGGTGACTGACATCCTCAGTGGTGACTGACATCCTCAGTGGTGACTGACATCCTCAGTGGTGACTGACATCCTCAGTGGTGACTGACATCCTCAGTGGTGATTGGCATCATCAGTAGTGATTGACATCATCAGTGGTGACTGACATCATCAGTGGTGACTGACATCATCAGTGGTGATTAGCATCATCAGTAGTGATTGACATCATCAGTGGTGACTGACATCAGTAGTGATTGACATCATCAGCGGTGACTGACATCATCAGTGGTGACTGACATCATCAGTGGTGACTGACATCAGTAGTGATTGACATCATCAGCGGTGACTGACATCATCAGTGGTGACTGACATCATCAGTGGTGACTGACATCAGTAGTGATTGGCATCATCAGTAGTGATTGACATCATCAGTGGTGGCTGACATCAGTGGTGACTGACATCAGTGGTGACTGACATCAGTGGTGACTGACATCAGTGGTGACTGGCGGCATCATTTTTTTTTCTTTTTCCTTTTTTTGTTAAACTTTCCTTTCTTTTCATTTCTAGAGAATTACACACACACAATTACACACACACACACACACACACACACACACAATTACACACACACACACACACACAGAATACAAGACACACACCACACGCACAAACAATCTATGCACACACACACACACACACACACACACAATTACACACACACACACACACACACACATACACACACGTACATGACAGGAACATCCTTCACACATATCCGTACATTGAATACATCATGGAAGTCTTCCTAGCTGGCTCCTCATCTGTAAACTATTGGTCAAGTGCGTCATGTCAGGCTTAAGTAAGACGAGAATTTAAAACCGGCAAGCCAGCGGAAGACCTCTGTCAGACGGCCAAAAGCTCCATGGGTGGGTCATCGTATGACTAAGCCCTGAGAGAGACTCTTGTCCTGTTTCGTAACAAACATAACCTTAACCTTAGTAAGACGAGGTACCACTACAGCACCTTCTGTAACTTCTCTCCTTCGCTATGTTGTTTGCGTGGCATCCTCCTCTCCTCCTCCCTCTCGTATCTCGCCCAGCCTCTCTTGACATTCCACCTGGATTTTCTTCAATGGAAATTTCACTGGAATGTAATAGAGTACCTTATACACCCTTATCCATACTAGGAGACTGAGCTCCCATCGTTGAAGAAGTAATCAGCAGCATATTACTAGTTAGTGAAATTCTTAATGTCTTAACAGCGCGTGTAGCACCTGAAGAACTCTGAATTTAAGTTAGGCATAATGCGAGAAATCAGATGTGTCGCCAACCTTGTCAGTCTTAACAGTGGCATCACTGCTATTGCAGCAACAACTAAGATATTCGCCTAGCAGAAAGGCACAACACTCACAAGGTATAGTGCTAATAACAAGCACAAGTCTAATAAGCAACAAACACAAGTCTCACACTTCAAGAACTCGAGTATACTTCTATGGTGCAGGCAAGAGGCGGAAACTATGTTCACAAAAATAACAGTAACAATCTGAGTGATTTATATTCAACCCTTCATTAAACAGACTACGTGTTCTTTGAAGAAAACATCACTGTGGACAAGGATACTTTGGAAAAGGGTACTGTGGAAAAGGGCACCGTAGAAAAGAATACCGTGGAAAAGGGCACCGTGGAAAAGGACACTGTGGAAAAGAAATCGTTTCGTCACAGGTGTCTTCATCAGCCAGGGTAACAGAATTATCAGCAAAACCACAAAAACACCAGAGGATTGTTGACATAATTACATGAACCAATACTTGGCTTGAGAGTAGCCATTACCACCAACCAGAAAATAAGTTCTTCCATTCAACTTGCCCTGACAGGCCAGGGCAGTGACGACCCACCTAACAGAACACTTAGTCAGTACTGTGTGGCCTCAGCAAGGTCACGTTGTTCATTGAGTTTTCTAAAGGGCCACGAATCCTTCAAGGTTTCCTTTTAAATTTTTTGGGGGGAAATCACACGCGCTGGACACAAGCGTAGCGTGAGAAGTGTCACACGCGCTGGACACAAGCGTAGCGTGAGAAGTGTCACACGCGCTGGACACAAGCGTAGCGTGAGAAGTGTCACACGCGCTGGACACAAGCCTAGCGTGAGAAGTGTCACGCGCGCTGGACACAAGCGTAGCGTGAGAAGTGTCACACGCGCTGGACACAAGCGTAGCGTGAGAAGTGTCACACGCGCTGGACACAAGCGTAGCGTGAGAAGTGTCACACGCGCTGGACACAAGCGTAGCGTGAGAAGTGTCACACGCGCTGGACACAAGCGAAGCGTGAGAAGTGTCACACGCGCTGGACACAAGCGTAGCTTGAGAAGTGTCACACGCGCTGGACACAAACGTAGCGTGAGAAGTGTCACGCGCGCTGGACACAAGCGAAGCGTGAGAAGTGTCACACGCGCTGGACACAAACGTAGCGTGAGAAGTGTCACGCGCGCTGGACACAAGCGAAGCGTGAGAAGTGTCACACGCGCTGGACACAAGCGTAGCGTGAGAAGTGTCACGCGCGCTGGACACAAGCGTAGCGTGAGAAGTGTCACACGCGCTGGACACAAGCGTAGCGTGAGAAGTGTCACACGCGCTGGACACAGAGGACTAGCCACGTATTTCTTTATGCATGTAGATAACAGATAAATTTATGAGGAATGTCAAGGTGCAGGACTAGAGCATTTTGTTGGACCACACACTGCTGGACCACACTGCTGGACCACACTGCTGGACCACACTCTGCTGTACCACACTCTGCTGGATCACACTCTGCTGGACCACACTGCTGGACCACACTGCTGGACCACACTCTGGTGGACCACACTCTGGTGGACCACACTCTGGTGGACCACACTGCTGGACCACACACACTGATAGACCACACACACTACTGGACCACAAACACACACACACTGTGGGCCACACACACACACTGCTGGACCACACACACTCACATACTTTGGACCATACACACACTGTTGGACCACATACACTGCTAGACCACACTCTGCTGAACCACACACTGCTGGACCACACGCACACTGCTAGACCTCATACTCTGATGGACCACAAACACTACTGAACCACACAGCAGGACCACCTTCTGATGGACCACACACTGCTGGATCACACACTTCTGAGCCACACACTACTGGACCACACACACAGTACTGGACCACACACAAACTGCTGGACCACACACACTGCTGGACCGCACACACTGCTGGACCACACTCACACTGCTGGACCGCACACACTGCTGGACCACACACACACTGCTGGACCACACACACTGCTGGACCACATACACTGCTGGACCACACACACTACTGGACCACACACACTAGACCACACACACACTACTAGACCACACACACTGCTGGACCACACACTGCTAGACCACACACTGCTGGACCACACACACACTTCTGGACCACATGCACACTACTGGACCACACACACTGCTAGATCACACACTGCTGAACCACACACTGCTGGACCACACACACTGCTAGATCACACACTGCTGAACCACACACTGCTGGACCACACACATTAATGGACCACACGCATGCTACTAGACCACATACACACTGCTGGGCCACACACTTACTGCTGGACCACATATACTGTTGGACCATACTGTTGAACCACACACACACTGCTGGACCACACACACTGCTGGACCACACACACTGCTGGACCACACACACTGCTGGACCACACACACTGCTGGACCACACACACTGCTGGACCACACACACTGCTGGACCACACACACACTGCTGGGACCAACACACCAACACTGCTGACACAACACTGCTGACCAACACACCAACACACACACAACCTTGACGGTTTCGCAATAACGCCGGGCGATTTCCCTAACCACACAAGCGGTTGCTGTAATTCTGCTGAGGATTCCACAACCGTGCCAACCCTGTATATCCCCCTTGACAGCCCTGCTGGCACTATGGGCCCCAATTCCTACCCTGGTGAGTCCTGCAATTCACCCAGCTTTCGCAATTCTGCCAAGGGTCCCTCAATTGTGCCCACAATTCCGCAGTCCTTGCTTGACAGTTCCTGCTATCCACACACCTGCGGTTACCATTCTGCCTAACAGTCCTGCATAACCATGCTGACGGTTCCGCTACAATTAATCGCCACATTCTCTGTCAATCAACCCCTGAGGTTCCATTTTCAATCACGCTCGACCATCACATCTGACCACAGGTCCTGCTATACCACCTGTTGACACACACACTGCTGATCACACACTTGCTAGGCCTCACACACACTGCGGATCTCCCATTTCCACCTTACGTTTGCCACAACCTGCTGACAACACACTTGTCAATCTCTACCGACGGGCTCCACACACATCGACGCCACACTGTTCCCACATTTCTGTCCGACACCTGTGACCATCACGCACCACGGTTTCTAGACTACACACACTGCAACTTCACATCATGCTCGGCCACACACACTGCTTACCCCACCGACCCTCATTCTGCCCACGCTGAAATCACTGCTCCAGTTCTCATTTTCCGCCCACGGTTCTGCAACTTTCTGGCCCCGTCTTCATATTTCCGGCCCCTGGTCACACATTTCCTGGCCCAACGGTGGCACATCCAGCTCTACGGGTTCCAATTCTGCCCACACAGTTTGCCTGCACATTCGTCGCCTGACGATTTCCTGCATATTCCTGTCCCCACCGGTCTACCACACATTCCTGTGCCACACAGCTGCCCTCACATCTGTAGAAACGAACTGTTTCACAGCATATTTCCACACCTGCTGGGTTCCTTGTCACATTTTCTTGCTCACCACAGTTTTCTTCTTGATATTCTTCGTCCTTCACGTCACTGTCAATTCACTTGACCTTGACGCGTTTCACTGTCATATTTTGTCGTCGTGGGCTAATTTATCTGTCATATTTCGTCGCCCTGAACGTTTTCACTGTCATATTTCGTCTCCGGAAAGGTGTAACTGTCATATTTCATCGCCCTGTACAGGTTTCACTGTCATGTTTAGTCGCCCTGTCAGAATTCCCAGACATATTTCATCGCCCTGGATAGGATTCTCAGTCATATTTCATCTCCCAAGACAAGTTTTCCTGTCATATTTAATCGCCTTGGATGGGTTTCCTTGTCATATTTTATCGCGCTACTCAGGTTTCACTGTCACATTTCATCGTCCTGGACGCATTTTCATCTAACTGGACACGTTTCCGTGTGATATTTCTTCACCCTGGAAAGCTTCCCTGTCATATTTCATCGCCCTGGACAGGTTACGCTGTCATATTTCATCGCCCTGGACAGGTTACGCTGTCATATTTCATCGCCCTGGACAGGTTACGCTGTCATATTTCATCGCCCTTGACACTGTGTACGTTAGGCCCATACTGGAGTATGCAGCACCAGTTTGGAACCCACACCTAGCCAAGCACGTGAAGAAACTAGAGAAAGTGCAAAGGTTTGCAACAAGACTAAGGGGTATGTCCTACGAGGAGAGGTTAAGGAAAATCGACGTGACGACACTGGAGGACAGGAGAGATAGGGGGAACATGATAACGACATATAAAATACTGAGAGGAATTTACAAGGTGGACAGAGACAGAATGTTCCAGAGGTGGGACACAGCAACAAGGGGACACAGTTGGAAGTTGAAGACTCAGATGAATCACAGGGATGTTAGGAAATATTTCTTCAGTCACAGAGTGGTCAGGAAGTGGAATAGTTTGGGAACCGATGCAGTGGAGGCAGGATCCATTCATAGCTTTAAGAAGAGGTATGATAAAGCTCATGGCGCAGGGAGAGTGACCCAGTAGCGGGAAGTGAAGAGGCGGGGCCAGAAGCTATGAATCGACCCCTGCAACCACAACAAGGTGAGTACAACTAGGTGAATACACACACACACACACACACACACACACACACACACACACACACACACACACACACACATACACACACAGGAACAAGATTATAAACGATAACCAGCACGGATTCATGGAAGGCAAATCCTGTGTCACAAACCTTCTAGAGTTATATGACAAAGTAACAGAAGTAAGACACGAGAGAGAGGGGTGGGTTGCAGGAAGGCCTTCGACACAGTTCCTCATAAGAGATTAGTGCAGAAGTTAGAGGATCAGACGTGTATAACAGGAAGGGCACTGCAATGGATCAGAGAATATCTGACAGGGAGGCAACAACGGGTCATGGTACGTGATGAGGTATCACAGTGGGCGCCTGTGACGAGCGGGGTCCCACAGGGGTCAGTCCTAGGACCAGAGCTATTCTTGCTATATGTGAATGACATGACGGAAGGGATAGACTCAGAAGTGTCTCTGGTTCGCAGGTGTTGTGAAGGTAATGAGGAGATTAAATCAGATGAGAATCAGGCAGGACTTCAAAGAGACCTGGACATGCTGTACACCAGGTCCAGCAACTGTCTTCTCGAATTTAACCCCGCCAAATGCAAAGTCATGAAGATCGGGAAAGGGCAAAGAAGACCGCAGACAGAGTATAGGCTAGGTGGCCAAAGACTGCAAACCTCGTTCAAGGAGAAAGATCTTGGGGTGATTATAACACCAAGCACGTCTCCTGAAGCACACATCGACAAGATAACTGCTGCAACATATGGGCGCCTGGCAAACCTGAGAATAGCGTTCCGTTACCTTAACAAGGAATCGTTCAAGACACTGTACACCGTGTACGTCAGACCCATACTAGAGTATGCAGCGCCAGTTTGGAACCCGTTCCTGGTCAAGCACGTCAAGAAATTAGAGAAAGTGCAAAGGTTTGCGACAAGCTTAGTTCCAGAGCTAAGGGGAATGTCCTACGAAGAAAAATTAATGGAAATCGGCCAGACAACACTGGAGGACAGGAGGGTTAGGGGAGACATAATGGCGACTTACAAATTACTGCGGGGAATAGACAAGGTGGATAGACAGGATGTTCCAGAGAGGGTACACAGAAAAAAAGGGGTCACAATTGGAAGTTGAAGACTCAGATGAGTCAAAGGGATGTTAGTAAGTATTTCTTCAGCCATAGAGTTGTCAGGAAGTGGAATAGTCTAGCAAGTGATGTAGTGGAGGCAGAAACCATACATAGCTTTAAGACGAGATATGATAAAGTTCATGGAGCAGGGAGAGAAAGGACCCAGTAGCGGTCAGTGAAGAAGCGGGGCCAGGAGCTGAGTCTCGATCCCTGCAACCACAATTAGGTGAGTACAGGGCATATTCTATTTTGTTAAGTACTACACTTGCGTTCACTGTGTACTATGATAACATTCAGCTCAAGGTGGCCCGTGGCCTGGTAGTTAAAGCTCTCGCTTCACTCGGCGAGCGTCTGGATTTGATTCCCAGCGAGGGTAGAAACATTGGGCGTTTCTTTACACCGGTTGTCTATGTTCCCCATCGACTGGTGTGGGTCGCATCTTGGGACATAACTGAGCTAATTTGCCCGAAATGTTCTGCATAAAATGTGGCTTTCTATATAGTAGTGTGTCATTGATGCCAGCTAGGCCTGTGTACCTTATAAAGGTACTTGTAGAAAATAAAGATATTATTATTATGATGATGATGATGATGATGATGATGATGATGATGATGATGATGATGATGATGATGATGATGATGATGGTGGTGGTGGTGGTGGTGATGATGATGATGATGATGATGATGATGATGATGATGATGATGATGATGATGATGATGATGATGATGGTGGTGATGATGATGATGATGGTGGTGATGATGATGATGATTAATTCTGACTGATGAAGAATTTCTCGTTCTCTGTCAATGCACTTATTGTAAGCTTTGTTTTCCTCCTGGATATTTTGCACCTTCTAACTT
>WNWK01020872.1:0-35049 GCA_009830355.1 Cherax destructor | reverse complement strand
TTTTTTGTTTTCAGGCATCCGAAAAATTGATACCCTCCCCCCCTAGTTCTTCTACCCCATTTTGGTTCAGGTATCCTAGCGAAAAAGATATTTTTTTTTGTTGGGTCCCGGCTGTTGACGTACAGGGCAATAAACGGGCAGACACGCCGCGGTCAGCGCATGCCCTTTTCAGTTTCTAAAGTGTTCCTTTTGGACTTTTTTGCGGTCATTGCTACCTACCTTCACACCCTTTGGGCAAAAAGCTTGCGCCCCCAAAATAACAAACCATTCTTTTAAAACCCAAAAGATGGTTTTCTGGCCTTCTACTTGTACCAATGCGATTTTGAGATACACTCTCCCGTTTCCTTGGCCACCTCATTTTAGCCGGGTATCTCATGGGACCCTGCCCCTCTCTGGAGCATTTCGGTTCCAGTGTCTGTTAATATTCTGGGGACTGTCACTTTATCAACGAGAACCCAGTTTACCCCCAGCGGCGTTTTCGCCTCGGCCCTTTCTTTCCTTCCCCTTCTTCGATGGACCCCCTTTAATCCTGACTCCCCGTTTTTTTGACAGAAACTGACACAACACAAACTCTGAAAATTATACCTCTGCACTTCCTCGTCCCTTCTACCTCGATCTCTTGTTACCCTCATCCCGCACATCCACGTCCGCCACTCCACCCCTACTAACATTCATCTCCCCACAATTCATTCTCCCTGCATCCTGTCCGCCCGGCGCTGTAAAACCCCTTTGTGGTTTAGCGCTTCTTTTGATTATAATAATAATATAATAATAAAGATTAGGTGACGAAAGATTGGATATCAGGTTGGAGGGAGAGAATGGAGGAGGTGAATGTATTCAGATATTTGGGATTGGACATGTCAGCAGATTGGTCTAGGAACAATGAGGTGAATCATAGAATTGATGAGGGAAAAGGGTGAGTGGTGCCTTGGAGTCTGTGGAGACAAGAACTTTATCCATGGAAGTTAAGGGGGGAATGTATGAGAGTATAGTTATACCAACACTCTTATATGGGTGTGAAGCATGGGTGATGAATGTCGCAACGAGGAAGGCTGGAGGCAGTGGAGATGTCATGTCTGAGGTCATGTGTGGTGTGAATATAATGCAGAGAATTCGAGTTTGGAAATTAGGAGGAGGTGCGGATTACCAAAACTATTATCCAGAGGGCTAGGAGGGGTTGTTGAGGTGGTTCGGACATGTAGAGAGAATGGAACGAAACAGAATGACCTCGAGTGTATAAATCTGTAGTGGAGGAAGGCGGGGTAGGGGTCGGCCTAGGATAGGTTGGAGGGAGGGGTAAAAGAGGTTTTGTGTGCGAGGGCTTGGATTTCCAGCAAGCATGCGTGTGCGTATTTGATAGGAGTGAATGGAAACAAATGGTTTTAATACTTGACGTGCTGTTGGAGTGTGAGCAAAGTAACATTTATGAAAGGATTCAGGGAAACGGCAGGCCGGACTTGAGTCCTGGAGATGGGAAGTACAGTGTCTGCACTCTGAAGGAGGTGTTAATGTTGCAGTTTTATAACTGTAGTGTAAAGCACCCTCTGGCAAGACAGTGATGGAGTGAATGATGACGAAAGTTTTTCTTTTTCGGGCCACCCTGCCTTGTGGGAATCGGCCGATTTGTTAATAAAAAATAAATAATAATAATATGTTCTATAATGGCTCGGCAAGTAATATATTCAGCTAAACACAACTTGAAAGTGTGAGATTTGAATGTTTTGGGTGTCTCATGAGGTTCATGTGGTAGTGAACAAGATGGTTCTAATAACAGCTTGTGCCAGGATCGTCTAGTAAGTGTTCACTAGTGTTTATAATTGCCGGTGGAGTTGACACTAGACTTTGTCTCCGTCGATATATTTTTAAATTGCACCAGGATCACCAGGTAGGTCGCTAAGCTATTTATCATCTGAAAAATAAGAGACAGAGAGTAGTTACTGCTGGGGCTCGATGAAAAGGGTAACAGTAATATGCAATAGAATCAAAGAAGTAGTAGAAGATTGGAAAATGCTATAAATTGAGCATCATAAAATTCTAGACTGTTATCACAGCATAGCATCACAACATTCTCATAACCTCACATCTATACATCACAGGACTACACTATGATGAATAACATCCAAACATTCTCCAAGCTTCACATCTGCGTATCACAGGACTACAACATATAATCAACAAATCACTAAGGCACCCACCGCTAACATGAAACTTCTGTCAATGGAGAAGAAGCCAGCAACTCTGAGCTGTGGTATGGAGTGCAGCAGTTGTAGTGAGAACAGTTGCACGGAGGACACCAAAGCTGTGTTCACCCTTCCTGAGACAGCACGACACTTGTGTACAAGTTCACCTGTTCTCTCGTGCTGCACAAAAAGACAATGAACAAACAAGAAGGTTAGGAATCAGTAGTTTTATAATGTAAGAGAATCTTTAAGTTGATGTCACATGCATATATGGTCCATCCTGTTATCTTCATTTGTATGTAGTCCAATTATATATATATATATATATATATATATATATATATATATATATATATATATATATATATATATATATATATATATTATATATGTAGCTAGCATTTATGAAGGTAACATTTACGAAGGGAGTCAGGGAAACTGGCAAGCCAGACTTGAGTCCAGGAGGGGGAAGTACAGTGCCAGCACTCTGAAGGAGGGGTGTTGATATTCCAGTTTTATAACTGTAGTGTAGGCATACTTCTGGCAAGACAGTGGAGTGAATGATAAAAGTGTTTCATTCTTTTTGGGTCACCCTGCATTGGCAGGGTGACCCAACTAACCTTATTACAAGAGCAATTTAATTTAGCCTAATCCAACTAAATATTTTTTAAAATAAATTTACAATAATTTAATAAACAAACGCAATTAAATATTTTTTTTCCGTTAGGTTCAGAATGATTTTTGTGAAATTATTGCATATACAAATTTTCGCATGGCTTATTCGGCAAGAAGAGCATTGTTATTTAAGCCAAAAGCGCCGCAAGGTTTATCTATTCGGCACGACATATTTATTAAATGTGCAATAATTGCAAACAATAGATACAAGATGGAAAAGAACCACGGAGGGGAGTTAAATCATAGCTCTAGGCCTTTCGTGTTGCAATCAACAATGTTGCATAAATGTGTAGGAAGTCCAGAAAATGCCCTGCCCACATGACAGCAGGAGAATGCAACTCTCCTTGCTGTATTTTCTTTCACTCTTGAAATGTGTCGCTCTTCAGTCCAATATCCACAATGGTACGGCTTCTAGTCAGACAGAAAATAACCAGAAATCCACAGATGGAGTTAGTGCAAGGAAGGAAAATAACTGACAAGAAATGACAGCAATTGTCCAAAACTCAAATAACTGAAGCAGAAACATTGTCAGTGGCCTCCACTCCAAAACAACGATATTAATACCAGCAAATAAGCCCCACATACCCTCAATGACAACATTTCTTTGCAAGAATAGGGTCTAGCTCTTGAATATTCCTCTTCAGGGGCTCCTTTAGTGAAGGCTCTTGGTCTGAGGAATTGGACATCTTGGTCTTCTTCCTCAGACCGAACCTAATACCCCCAATCCCCCTCCTCTTTCCCATCTTCCCTTTCCCTTTCCTCCTCCTCTTCATCCCTCCCTTATTCCCTTCCCATTTTTACCCTATGAGCTTCTCTCCACGGGCATTCTAGTTCCTAGGTAGGGGAAGGGTACCGTGGTCCATCCCATTCCATTGACTTTCTTGGCGGTGGTGTAGTTTGCCGTGGAATCTGGATCGCCTGGGGATGTCCTGATTCGTCTCCGGTCTCCTGGGGGGGTGGTTTTGGGTATCTTTCAGGCATCAGTGTATCTCTGGAGGCCACCTTTCAGATTCCGGGGGTGGTGGCCGAAGGAGGTATGCTTTGTGGTGGGTATCCGGCTGCCCTCTCTTTTGTCCGCCGAGGTGGCTGGTGGATGTGAGGTTGCTATCCCGGAATGCTGGTTTACTGGCTTGAAGGGTAAGGTATGGCACGGGTTCCATGCAGCATCTGCACTACTTGCGGTGTTGAGGTCCTCTTGGGCGCGGAGGGGGATTTACGCCCCTTTCATTCCTCCTAGGAGCTATTCCTCCACGTTCCCAACTTTTTTTATTCTTTTTTTTCTTTTTATTTTCTTTTCTTTCTTTTTATTATTAAAAACAAAAAGAAAGGAGTAACCTAACCATGGACGACCCAATCCGTGAACCTACTACCCCCCCCGGCCCTTTCCTGATACCACACCCAGTTCTGACCCTACTTCGTTATTGGACAACTCTTCGGACCCCTCAAATACCCCTGTATCTCTTGCTGGTGCCGGTTCGTCACCTGCTTCAGGTACCAGGGTTCCGACCAGCCCTTTTGACACATCTGACCTTTGCTCTTCTCTGACCTTGATTCCGGCTTCTCCCTCTACGGTGTGGCAATTTTCGGATTGCTCGCCCATCACACGTTGGATCACCTCTGGTTCCACATCCAAACGATCAAGACCCTTACATGATGATTCGACTTTTCCTTCTCATTCATCTCAGAAACAACCAGCATGTCACGCACTCCCCTTAAACACTTTCTTTCACACTACTCAATGGACAAAGTTTTTTACTCTAAAACCGACTACTCCAACTACCTATCTTTCTGATCATAGTGTTGGTAAAGCTCTCCTACACCATGTAGGTAAAGATATCTCATTTCACGCTCTCAAGAGTGGCACTCGCATCATCACGGTCCAGAATGCTGGCCAAGCTCGCGATCTTTCTCTCCTTACGACCATAGATACTATTCCTATCACTATTGACAAAAATCATTCTCTCAATTCTTGTAGTGGTACTGTCATTTTACCCCACACCATTGTCCAACAGAATTTCCAGATGTGGTGATGACATTCTGGAGCAGGTTGAGCTCCAAGACCTCCCTATCCTTAAAGTTGACACTTTTGTCCTCCCTGCCTTTAAGTGAAGACGTTATCCGTGCAATATAGCTCGTTTAACATTTGACTGCCTTGAACTTCCACCCTAGTTCTCCATTGCAGGTCACTGTTTACAAGTTCGAAATGTGACCCCTACACCGCATCAGTGTAGAAACTGCTGGCGTTTTGGTCATCCAGCGAAATATTGCAGGTCCATGGCCGAATGCCCAGTCTGTGGTGCCGACGAATATGCCAGTCCTTCTTGTAATCTACCTCCCTCTTGCCTTAACTATCATGAGGGGCATCCATCGTACTCTCGCCATTGTCAGGTTTACCTAAATGAGCGGGAAATCCATTGTCTCAAAGAGGCGGAAGGCTTCTCATATGCTATGGCCGTCTCTCATCTATGCCTTCAAGGGAGACTTCCCTGTATTTCCTATTCTCACATTGCTAAACGTCCCCCCACTTCTGGGGTCCCAACTTCCACGGCTTCCTCTGTGGTCGCCCCATCCTCAGTCACCCGTCTTGAATTCTTTTGCTGTTATTGGCTCCGAGGTCTCTACCTCAGCATCCCATACTGTCCTCAGCCCTTCCTCTACTCACTGGCACAGTTCTGTGCTTACACGCCCTCGTCCAACACCTAATCCTCACCACCCCTCTTCTTCTCATAAATCCAGCAAAAAATCCCCATTGCTGGGTTCTTCACCTTCGACTAGTTCTGTAACGTTTGTGGAGGTTCATCCTCCTCGTTCAATATCTTCATCCCCTGTTCCCTCCTATAGTTTCTTCCTTGACGCGCCCCAAGTTGCTTCCACTCCTGTCCCCTCCCAAGCCCCTTCGACAGTTTCCTCTTCCATCTCCTCACCTTCTACTTTAGTACAGTCTATAGTCTCCCCGATTGTTGCTCACCCTCCTTCTTCAGTCTCAAATGTGGTCCCACATCTTGCATCTTTGTCTTCTGAAACTCTGGAAGCTATTGCAGAATATATTACAGAGACTGGAACATTGATGGACACCGCTCCACCTCCGGTTCCTCCTCCTCTCTCTTCTCCGTCTACACCCCTCCTTCCTTCACAGCGTCCCACTCCTTCTCTGCTTAAGGACTTCCGCTGCCTCCACACGTGAACTTTTCTAACCCTAGTCCATAGATACCTCTAACTCCGACTTGTATCATAAGATAAGATTTCTTCGGATTTTTAACCCCAGAGGGTTAGCCACCCAGGATAACCCAAGAAAGTCAGTGCATCATCGAGGACTGTCTGTCTTATTTCCATTGGGGTCCTTAATCTTTTCCCCCAGGATGCGACCCACACCAGTCGACTAACTCCCAGGTAACTATTTGCTGCTAGGTGAACATGACAATAGGTATAAGAAAACACGTCAAAATGTTTCCACCCGCCGGGAATCGAACCCGGGCCCTCCGTGTGTGAAGCAAGAGCTCTAGCCACCAGACCACCGGGCCACCTTTATCTTCATAAATCATGGCTTATTTGCAGTGGAATATCTGAGGCCTCAGGGGCAACCGGGGTGAGCTTCAGGTGTTAGTCTCCCAGTTTTCCCCTGTTGGAGTCTGTTTACAAGAACCCAAATTACACTAAGCTGTTATCCATCCCTTTTTGGGCTATGATTTATTCTATTCATCAGATCCTTTTTCCAATGGAACCTTTAACGAAAGTGCTCTTCTTATATGCACTGGTATTCCTTACAGTCAGCTCTATGTTCATTCTTCTCTACATTACACTGCAACCCGTATCCACTTGAATAAGTGGTATACACTCTGTTCTCTGTATCTCTCCCCTTCTGGGGCATTGTCTATCACAGATATTGCTTTTCTGGTTTCTTCCTTGCTGCCACCCCTTCTGTTACTTGCGATTTTAATGCACACCATTTTCTCTGGGGGGGGGTCGCACTGTGACTCCCGCGGCGTTCAGTTGGAGGCATTTCTTGCTTCTATCCCCCTCCATGTTTTAAATACGGGTATTCCCACCCTTTTTGATCCTCGAACTCATTCTTTCTCTTGCATTGATCTCTACATCTGCTCTTCCTCAACTGTCCTTGACTTCACTTGGTCTCTCCTCCCAGACTTACATGACAGCAATCATTTTCCAATCATCCTTAAGTCCCCTTCATATTCTCCACCTCCTCATAGCCCACGCTGTCAATTTGACCGAGCGAAATGGGACCTTTACGCACATCTTACTGCTATTCATGAGGTTCCTTCCTTTTCCTTCATTGATGAGGTTTTACATCTCTTTTCGTCCTCCATCTTAACCGCAGCTTCACATTCTATCCCCCAAACCTCGGTCAAGCATTCTCAAAACTACATGCTTTGGTGGTCTCCTGCTTGTGCTCACACAGTACATTTGAAACATGCTGCGTTGGGCAGGTATCGATATAACAGAACCACAGTGAGACTTCTTGATTTTAAGCAGAGGAGAGCGATTGCTCACCTTGTCATATGTGATGCTAAACGCACTTGCTGGCGAGATTACGTTTCTATTGTCAATTCGGTTTCCTCGATGAGTGCAGTCTGGAAGAAAGTGCGGAAATTGAGTGGTAAATTCTCCCCCGATCCAGCTCCTGTTCTTCAGGTTGCCATTGTCGATATAGCACACCCTCTTGCCATTGCCACTGAAATGGTAATCATCTGGTCCGCATCTCTCAAGGGCTCCATCTATGCCCCTCATTCCTTTCTTGTAAGTCTGCCAGTGAGTTAAAGCTCTTAGATTTTTCTTCTCACAGAGAAGAATCTTATAATGTGCCTTTTACCCTTCAAGAACTGGAGGCAACACACTCTGCTTGCCGAACATCGGCAGCTGGGCCAGACGGCATACATATTCGTATGCTACAGCATTTACATCAGTCTGCTCTTGTTGTCCTCTTACGACTCTATAATCTTATATGGTCACGAGGAGTTCTTCCCCAACTGTGGAAGTCTGCTATTGTTCTCCCTTTTCGCAAACCAGGTACTACGGGACGGGATACCTCCTACTACCGTCCCATTGCTCTTACCAGTGCAGTTTGCAAGGTGATGGAATGTCTAGTTAATAGACAATTGATGTGGTATTTAGAGACACACAATAGTCTCTCCACTAGTCAATATGGCTTTCGTAAAGGCCGTTCTGCCATTGACCCCTTACAGCGCTTGGATACATATATTCGTAATGACTTTGCAAATAACCACTCGGTTATCGCCATATTTTTTGACCTTGAGAAGGCTTATGACACAACTTGGAGGTTTAATATCTTGGCACAGGCCCACTCCTTAGGCCTCCGACGTAATCTACCATTTTTCCTTAATGCCTTCTTAACTGAAAGACATTTTCGTGTTCGAGTTAGTAATGAGCTTTCCCCGGAGTTTGTCCAAGCTGAAGGTGTCCCTCAGGGATGTGTTCTGAGCACAACACACTTTCTCCCTGCTATAAATAATCTGGCATCTGTTCTCCCATCCAATATTTGGTCATCACTTTATGTTGATGACTTTGCTATAGCTTGTGTGGGTGCTGACTGTCACCTCATTGCAGTTTCATTCCAGCATGTTATCAACCAGGTTTCCGATTGGGCCACCACTCATGCTTTTAAATTTTCTAGTGGCAAAACTCATCAAATTACGTTTACTAGACGTTCAGTGGTCTCTGATCATCCATTGTATCTATACGGCTCATGTATCTCAGAACGTGATACAGTCATGTTTCTCTGCCTCCTGTTTGACCATCCATTGTCCTAGAAACCTCACATTATTTCTCTGAAGGCAACGTTTCATAGCTGGCTGAACCTTCTTAAAACCCTAGCACATATTTCATGGGGGGCTGATTGTAGAACTCTCCTACGCCTGTACTCAGCCCTAATTTTATCGAAACTCGATTATGGTGACCAGATATATTCTGCGGCCTCCCCTGCTACTCTTTCAAGCCTTAATCCCATCCGTCACCAGTGATTGCATTTATGCCTTGGTGCTTTTTGTTCTTCCCGGGTTGAGAGCGTCTATGTAGAAGCGAACATTCCATCCTTGTCCGATCGTCGTGATGCACATTGCCTTCGCTATTATGTTCGCTCTCATGACCTCCGCAATCCTTCCATGTATAGGATTGTCACAGATGTTAGTAGACGCTCTTTATTTGTTCGTCGCCCCTGTTTACTTCATCCCTTTTCTCTTTGTCTTCATTCGCTCTTGTCTTCCCTTCAGCTACCACCTTTATATGTTCATGTGGCATCTCCCTTTCCCCTACCCCCTTCGAAACATTCTGCTGTCCATGTCTGTTCTTTTCCTCTGCCTTGCGCGAAAGCCCAACTACCCATTCCATCGCAGTGTATACCGATGGTTCAAAGTTATCTGACGGCGTCGGTTTTGCAGCAGTGCTTCCGGACAGCGTCATGCGAGGGCATCTATTGCCCTCGACGCATATTAGCTGAATTGAATGCCATTCTTGTGGCACTTATCTGTATTGCATCTATGCCTGTGTCACCATTTGTAGTCGTTTCAGACTCCCTTAGTGCTTTACAGGCTTCCTGAAAATTTGATACATCTCACCCCCTAGTTCTTCGTATCCAACTTTGGCTATGCCATATCTCTAGCAAGCACAAAGATATTGTTTTTTGTTGGGTCCCTGGTCATGTGGACGTACAGGGCAATGAACAGGCAGACAGTGCTGTGCGGTCAGCAGTACATTACCTTCCAGTTTCCTATAGAGGTGTTCCTTTTACAGACTATTTTGTGGTCATTGCTACCCACCTGTTGGCAACAATGCTGGTCTGACCTGCTAAATACCAAACTTTATTCTATTAAACTGAGTATAGGTTTCTGGCCTTGTCACCAATGTCGAGGTTGGGAGACTACACTCTCCCGTCTTTGCATCGGCCAAACTCGTCTTACTCACGAGTATCTCATGGAGAGGCTCCCTGCCCTCTCTGTGAGCATTGTCAGGTTCCAGTGTCTGTTTGA
This sequence comes from Cherax destructor, assembly GCA_009830355.1. NCBI lineage: Eukaryota > Metazoa > Arthropoda > Malacostraca > Decapoda > Parastacidae > Cherax > Cherax destructor. The sequence goes on along the minus strand of WNWK01020872.1, from coordinate 25,193 downwards.
CATATTCTGTTGGACTGCCCACTATATCAACGAGCACGCAGGATTTACCTCCAACAGCTTCTTCGCTTTGCGGCCCTTTCTTTACCTTCCCTTCTTGCTGATGGACCCTCCTTTAATCCTGACTCTCTCGTTAACTTTTTGACAAACTGACTTACTACACAAACACTGAAGATTGTACCTTTAGCACCTCCCGCAGTCCCTTCTACCTCGATCTCTTGCTACCCTCTATCCCTGCACTATCCACTGTCCTGCTGCACTCCATACCCTACTAATCATCCATCTCCCTCTTACAATCCATTCTCCCTGTATCCTGTTCTGCCCTGCAATGCTGTATAAACCTTGTGGTTTAGTGCTTCTTTTGATTATAATAATAATAATAATAATAATAATAATAATAATGCTGCACGGTCAGCAGTACATGACCTTCCAGTTTCCTATAGAGGTGTTCCTTTTACGGACCTTTTTGTGGTCATTGCTACCCACCTTCGCACCCGTTGGCAACAACGTTGGTGTGACCTGCTAAATAACAAACTTCATTCTATTAAACCGAGTATAGGTTTCTGGCCTTCTTCTTGTCACCAATGTCGAGGTTGGGAGACTACACTCTCCCGTCTTCGCATCGGCCACACTCGTCTTACTCACGGGTATCTCATGGAGAAGCGCCCTGTCCCTCTCTGTGAGCATTGTCAGGTTCCTGTATCTGTTCGCCATATTCTGTTGGACTGCCACTCTATCTACGAGCATGCAGAATTTACCTCCAACGTCGTTTTCGCTCTGCTGCCCTTTCTTTTCCTTCCCTTCTTGCTGATGGGCCCTCCTTTAATCCTGACTCTCTCATTGACTTTTTGACAGCAACTGACTTACTACACAAACTCTAAAGATTATGCCTCTAGCACTCCCCTCAGTCCCTTGTACCTCAATGTCTTGCTACCCTCTATCCCTGCACTATCCACTACCCTTCTGCACTCCATACCCTACTAATCATCTCTCTCCCTCTTACAATCCATTCTCCCTGCATCCTGACCTGCCCAGCTGCGATGTATAACCCCTGTGGTTTAACGCTTCTTTTGATTATAATAATTGAGGAAATATCTTGCTGTTGGGGGATTTCAAGTTAAGACACCTAAAATACAGGAAAGTAGCAAATAATGTTTTAGCAGACATAACCCCAGGAGGCAGTTCAGATGAAAATTCACACTCACATGAGCTATTAAATCTCTGCACCAAATTGAATTGAATCAGCAAATGATAGAACCAACAAGAGTGGAAAATACAATTGACTTCATCTTCACTAATAATGATAATCTGATATAAAATATAACAGTATCAAAGACAATACACAATAACTGGATCAGGAAAGTAATTCAATCCATTATTCAAGTAATACAATCATTATTAGCACAGGGCTGCTGACCAGCAACATATGATCGGTCATGAGGGTACCTTTACCAAATTCAACTTAAGTAACAAAAACATAGTGGGATAAAGTCAACCATGTCCTAAATGAAACAACCTGGGAAGATATCCTAAACATCAAGGATCCGAACCTTTAGCTGAAAAGAATTAACTCAGTGGCAGTGGCACTTAAGGTATGCTCAAGGCATATTGCTTTAAGAAAAAGAAAGAAAGATGTAAACTAGGAAGAGAGATGCTCCCCATACAGGCGAAGGCAGCCAGTATATCTGAAATATGAAGAGGCACTGATAAGAGAAGTAGCAAATATTGAACTTAAGCTTAAGAAATCATACAGGAGATAAACTCAAAAAGAACTTAAAGCCATAAATGAAATTGAAAGAAACCCAAAATATTTCTTTTCTTATGCCAAATCTAAGTTGAAAACAGCATCCAGTATTGGACCCCTGCTTAGATAAGATGGAACTACACAGGTGACAACAAGGAAATGAGTGAGATATGACTCGCTGTTTAGTAAGACGCTAACCAGACTAAGGGTCGACGACCTAAATTTATTTATTTGTGACCAAGACTCAAAATTTGGTCAATTCAAACATCTCTTATATTATTGTAACCACAACGAGTGGTATTGAATCAATAACAACACTGCGACTAGCCGAGGATTCGAACCCATGTCGTTTTGGCCCTGCCTATGGTTAGCCAAAATCACACATGACGCTCTAACTCAAATGACTATACAATCCTACAAGAATCACGCACCCAGCAGAGCTAGGTGTTTTACCATGATCCAAGGACATACGGTGGTGTGGGTGCCTCTGAGCTAAATTCATTCTACTCCCTGATCATGGAAGAAATTTCCAACACAATGCTCACCAACGCTTCATTCAGGAAAGGACAAAGCTCGTCTCCTAGTGGTGAAGGCACCACACTCAGGAAATTTCCTTCTAGCTGTTCCCAATCCCTCCCTGGCCACTTGACTCGACCCACAGGCAATTCGGATTGATGTTGCTCTTCGCCTAGCTGCCTCCATACTCACTAAACATAGGTGTATTTGTAGCAGGGCGGACGTCTCATCAATTCGGATTTCATAGTCTCGTGTGTCACACATCAGAAGGGAAGTATGCTAGAGCTAGACATGAGATCAACAACATAGAGAAGCCTCGCCACAGCCTGTTGCCCAGCCAAAAGCGTCCTGATGGAGCCATTACGCTACCCTGGAAGGATGGTAAGCAGATTGTCTGGGACTACAGCTGTGCCGCCACACTCTGCCATACTCTGTAGTTAAAGTGGGTGGAGCTGCCAACCCAATAGGGTTGGAGACCCTTGGAGCATGGGACAAGCAGGCTCTAAAGTTCCTAAAGAGCTGGGTGAAAAACTCATCATAGAAACCAAGGACCACAGGGCAGCCAGATTCCTTTTTCAGAGACTCAGTGTTACGATCCAGAGGGAAAACGCCTGCAGTATTCTGGGCACGCGGCCCACCGCCGGGGAGCTGGATGAAGTATTCGAGATGTAGCTCTGAGTTGTAATCTGTGCTGTTCTACTCCCTACTGTATCTTTTTCAATGTATTTTGTCTTTAAATAAAGTATCCACAGAATATAAAATGTAGGAGAAAACAATTTTCAAGCAGCTTCAAGGAGAACCTCAAGTTTTCCCTGAAGCAAGTTTATTCTTTTCTCCGAAGATGATGAGGATCCCCAAATCAGTTCCAGAGGAGGTATATATATATATAATATAATATATATATATATATATATATATATATATATATATATATATATATATATATATATATATATATATATTGTGGGAATTGTGAGAGATAAGTCTATCTGGGACACCGCCACTAGCAATAAACAAACTCCCAGGGAAATGACAGGCTCGTATAATTTTACCGCAGTCATTCCCTTAAAGGTATGTGAGAACTTTACCCGCTCCTGACCGCACCGAGGGGGTACCTTCAATATTCTCGTTAGCCCACTGCACTCTGGACCAGTATAAATAAATCTGAGAAGATCATTTATTATAGTTATGTTATATTAAATTTAAGTGGACTGTATTGGTTGTTAAACAACTGATCACTCCGGAGAAGAGGTAGAGAACACTTAGTTAAATTAACATGACCAACACTCACCTAATTAACAGCATCATAGCGGTGTATCGTAGATCGTTGACCTAGCTAAAGTACATCTACTGTGCGTAACAATATCATTGGCCAATAACAAATACGCAAGCAGAGTACTTAGCTTTAGATGAGGGAGTCGTTCCGTTGTTGACGTCCTCCTGCGATCTGATTCGATCGCGATGGTATTAGCTGTCTCGTCGAGTCAAGGAAGGTTAATTTCCGTGCACTCTTATACGCCCACGAGACCAAGCGTTAGTTAACATGTGGTTGGTCGGGGTAGCGAATCAGATCCTCTCACTAATCCGACCTTTTGTACTGTTTATACGTATAACTTTACATATTACGTATATCCCGGCTTAGCCCCACTAGTTTATACACATTCACAGTCTCGATACTTGAATTTCGAGTAGATAACTTGCGATATGTTAGTTCATTTCAATCACATCCAATATGGCGGTCGGGGTATGGCATACCCAAGCTAGCCTCACCCAGTACAATCAACCCCTGATTATTTACAACTCGGTTTCACTATTTTCACCATTTCCCAAAGTTCATCTAATATATTTCAGTCTCTTCTAAGATGAACTCCCCTGCATCAGGGTTACGACTTTATCCTGCCGTATGGTCATTTCACTCAGTTCAAATAGGCCTATGACCGCGTCACTCGCCGGCGGCACCTTATTTCACAATTATTGTCCGATTACTGGACCTCCTGGACCGATTGTCCCACTTTATATTCCTCCACATTACGAAAGGAGGTAATTAAATCCGATTTGGCGGACGTCTACGACAAATTCCGCTCGCCATCCCATCACCGGATATCGGCTCGGTAGGCTCGCTGTTCACTCTCCGCCTATTCCCCTCTACCCAGCTCCCTGCCCACTTCACCAGGCATCTCGCGCATGCGTGTGAATTCGTTGGTTCTTTTCAGTTAATGTTAAGCCAACAGCAACACAGCAATGATATCTATTCATATTGGAAAGTTTATCAATTACAACTTTCGGAAAATACCAATATTTTCCACATATATATATATATATATATATATATATATATATATATATATATATATATATATTTATTTATTTATTTATTTATTGAGAGAGAGAAGAGAGGGGAGGAGTAAATCAGGGCTCATTTACCTGTTTTCTGTTGTAGTCGACGGCGGCAGAGAGGATGTAGACAGAATAAAGGAAGCCGAGGGAATACAGGCAAAAGTGGCAATATGTTATGTTTTGCTCTATATTATTTAGGGGATAAACCTGGAAAAAAAAAACATGCTGTTACTCATTGTTGCAAGACACTTGACTGGCCACAGTGTTAAGTAGTGGCTGGTCTAATATAATTCTAGAAATCAAGGTAAGTGGCATTTTAAGTAACCTCAGCTTCAGTTTTTTAGTTGTTCAGTTTTAGTGTTTTCCTCTCCTGGGAGTTTAGCGCTTCTATTTGATTATAATAATAATAATCCTCTCCTGGGTGTAGGTTATTACTGAATACATTATATTTTTACCGTTGTTTCAAAAATGCTACTAAGGTTATTTATATTATACATCATTACTAGTGCAATAACCTGTATAAGAGCTCCGTGTCTTCCTTTGCGGATGACATCCGGATTGCCATGGCAGTGACCTCCATTGAAGGCACCGCAAGACTCCAAGCGGACAAAAACCAAATCTTCATATGGGCCACTAAATACAATATGAAGGTCAACGAAGAGAAATTTCAACTACTCAGATATGGAAAAGTTGAGGAAATTAAAAATGTATCAGGATATACGACAAATTCTAACCATACAATAAAGCGAAAAAGGAAAGTGAAGGACCTGGGAGTGATAATGTCAGAGGATCTCGCCTTCAAAGACCACAACAATGTATCTACCTCATCTGCTAGGAAAATGATAGGATGGATAATGAGAACCTTCAAAACTAGGGATGCCAAGCCCATGAAGATTCTCTTCAAATCGCTTGTTCTCTCTAGGCTGGAATACTGTTGTATACTAACTGCCCCCTTCAAGGCTGGAGACATTGGAGACCTGGAGAGTGTACAAAGAACTTTCACGACACACACAAATTACTGGGAACGGTTGAAGGTCCTTGATCTGTGTTCCCTGGAACGGAGGCGAGAGAGATACATGATAATATACACTTGGAAGGCCCTGGAGGGATTGGTACCAAATCTACACACGAAAATCACTCCCTATGAAAGCAAAAGACTCGGCAGGAGATGCAACATTCCCCAATGAAAAGCAGGGGCGCCACGAGTACATTGAGTGATAAACAATAAATGTTCGGGGCCCAAGACTGTTTAACTGCCTCCCAGCATACATAAGGGGGATTACCAATAGACCCCTGGCTGTCTTCAAGAAGGCACTGGACAGGCACCTAAAGTCAGTACCTGACCAACCTAGCTGTGGTTCGTACGTCAGTTTGCGTGCGGCCAGCACGCAAACTGATGTACCTGACTGGTTGATCAGATCCTGATCCACCATGAGGCCTGGTCTCAGACCGAGCTGCGGAGGCGTTGACCCCCGAAACCCTCTCCAGGTATACTCCAGGTATATGTCATACTGAATAATAAGCTGACCTGGCAAGTTAGACTTTCTAAAAAACAATGGACATCTCTGACGAATAGACAAAGTGAGTATATATGTTAAAACTTATTTTCACAGATTTATTGAATAAAATGTTCCCTATTCCTGTTCGGCAGAAATGATGCTTTTTGTTTAGAAAGTGTAGCTTGCCAGATCATGGATTCATGGTTTTTGTTGAATGAGGTTGTAACAACTTTTATGTTAAAGATATTGTTCTATGACGCTAATGTAACAGATAAACCATACCACGGGTGGGGTTCGAACCCGCGGTCAGAGAGTCTCAAAACTCCAGACCGTCACGTAAGCCACTGGGCCAGCTAGCTTCAATAAGATTCATCCAACTAGGTATATTTCTACACCATAGGAAGATTAGCATAGGCACCACTGTGTCCACAAATGCAATTTTTTACAGATAAATCTCCCGCTAGCATGGCCGTGACGAACTCTAGCTCAGGTGACCACAGAAAACACTTCATCAAGTCTTATACAGCAAACTGTTTTATAAATAAAATCTACTTCTGCGGTGCCTGAATTTTCTTTATTGTCTACGAATGAACTTTATTTGGATCTTTGAGTGACATTATTATAGTTATTACCTTATCTAATTAGACGGTGGGGCTACACATTGACTCACATTATACAAGACATAGCAAGAGTAGAGGAAGACGGTAGGGATGACGACCATGAGGGTGGGTGTGAAGGCTGAGCAGACGTCCTCACTGAGACCATTGATGACACCTTGTAGCTGCCGACACCTTCTAACTCCTCCACCAGAAGACTGCTCTCTCTTCCTTCTTCCCTCTCTCTTCCCATTCCTTCCCTCTCTCCTCCCATTTCGTCAATAACTTGCTCGTGTCCTGCCTATGTGTGTGTGTGTGTGTTTGGTGCGTCGTGAAACGGGTGAAGTAGAGAACATGTTTTTGAAACATAATTTCTAAGTCATATATATTTTATTGTTTTCTTAGAGTTTTTTCTAACTCAAAAAAAACTTCTTTATTTTTGTCTAAAAGTTACTGGACAGTTATGTCTACTTTATTTAAATTTACATATTAATTTACTTTTATTTTATGAATACTTTCTCTGGTCTGATAAAAATAAATTACAATATCCTGCTTGTGGATTTTTAAGGTCAAAAGACACTTCAAGAAGTTTGCTTCCATGCTGAGACAATGGTTCTTAATTCAGAGAATTATATCCAGTTCCATGACTCATACCTGATTCACTTTCCTTTAAACACTTATGGAAGAGGGACCAGGAGCTTTGAATCAACACACGTAGATGAGCACACATACACTTATATGAGCACACACACACGCACATAGATGAGTACACACATAAACACATGCACGCACGCACGAGGTTAAGGGAAATCGACCTGGCAGGACTGGAGGACAGGAGGTACAGGGGAGACATGATAACGACATATAAAATACTGAGAGGAATCGACAAGGTGGAGAGAGACAGGATGTTCCAGAAATGGGACTCAGCAGCAAGGGGTCACAATTGGAAATTAAGACTCAGATGAGTCACAGGGATGTCAGGAAGCATATTATCAGTCATAGAGTTGTCAGGAAGTGGAATAGTCTAGAAAGTGATGCAGTGGAGGTAGGATCCATACATAGCTGTAAGAAGAGGTATGTTAAACCTCACGGAGTTGGGAGAGAGTGACCTAGTAGCGGCAACTAAAGAGGCGGGGCCAGGAACTATGAATCGACCCCAGCATCCACAATTAGGTGAGTATGTACACATACACACACATACTCACATACATAGTTTTAAGACGAAGTTTGATAAAGCTCATGGAGCAAGAAGAGACCTAGTAGCAATCAGTGAAGAGGCGGGGCCAGGTGTTATGACTCGACCCTTGCAACCACAAATAGGTGAGTACACACACAGTAGGGACACCGCGTGCTCGAGTCACAACTTTAGTGCTCCGCAAATATAGGTGTTTTTGAGGGATACCCAAGGGTACTGCAGGGGTCATCAAGTGTGTCAGGGTAGTGAACAACCCTGGAAGCGATTTACGAGTTGCCCTGAGCCACATAAGTGTGGGGAGAGCTACAATTTTATAAGTGAACTAGAAAGTAATATTTGGTGGCGGGGTCAGAGTGGGCCTAGTGTGCTCCAGGCGACGTTGCCACGTGTGTCACCCTAGATAATAAAGTGAAATAAGTATGTGACAAGTGAAAGAAATACAGTGAATAGGTTATATTATATATCAACAAGAAACTAAAGTGGATATACGCCAGAACATCGCATCAGGTTGGACAGTCTATAGGCTGCTACAGGCTGCATCGCAAGTATCTCAGCTATGCGTGGTTTTAGGGGATTCGGGTGTGAGTTCCAATTACCTAACCGCTAAGCTGTTTGTGAACGGTCAACTCTCATAGTAAGATAAGGAATAGGATATCAAGTACTCGGTAACAAGTAGCAATTGGTAATTTCTAGTAGAAAAGAGCGAGCAGACAGGTGAAGCATATAATACATTAACTGGTAGATCATGTGTGAGTCAGGTCAGGCCAGGTAGAGGAGCACTGTAAACGATGTGTCACTCGCAGACTCCACATACACACTCATACACCATAACACAATTTCACTACTACTTTTCACACAATAAACCCACACACATATAGTTCCACACCCACCCACGGGGCCAGGAGCTATGACACGACCCCTGCAACCACAAATAGGTGAGTACACACACACACAAGAAAGGTGACTATGTGGGCATGAGGAACTTCCTGCACGGAGTTCAGTGGGACAGAGAGATGGCAGGGAAGTCAGTAGACGAGATGATGGAATATGTGACAACAATATGCAAGGAAGCTGAGGAGAGATTTATACCCAAGGGTAACAGGAGAAGCGAAAAAGCCAGGATGAGCCCATGGTTCACCCAAAGGTGCAGATAAGCTAAAACCAAGTGTGCAAGGGAATGGAAGAGGTACAGAAGGCAAAGGACCCAGTAGAATAAGGAGAGCAGTCGTAGAGCCAGAAATGAATAAACACAGATCAGAAGGGAGGCCCAAAGACAGTACGAGAATGATATAGCAGCGAAAGCCAAATCTGACCCAAACTTGCTGTACAGCCACATCAGGAGAACAACAATCAAGGACCAGGTGATTAGGCTGAGGAAGGAAGGAGGGGAGGTCACAAGAAATGACCGCGAAGTGTGTGAGGAGCTCAACATGAGATTCAAAGAGGTGTTCACAGAGGAGATAGAAGGGCCTCCAGAAAGGCAGAGAGGTAGGGTACACCATCAGGTGCTGGACACAATACACACTACTGAGAAGGAAGTGAAGAGGCTACTAAGAGAGCTAGATACCTCAAAGGCGATGGGGCCGGATAACATCTCTCCATGGGTCCTGAGAGAGGGAGCAGAGGAGCTATGTGTACCCCTAACAACAATCTTCAACACATCTATCGAAACAGGGCAACTACCTGAGGTATGGAAGACAGCAAATTTTAGTTCCAATTTTTAAAAAAGGAGACAGGAACGTAGCACTAAACTACAGACCAGTGTCACTGACATGTATAGTATGCAAGGTCATGGAGAAGATAGTCAGGAGAAGAGTGGTGGAGCACCTAGAAAGGAATGAGCTTATCAACGACGGCCAACACGGTTTCGGGGATGGGAAATCCTGTGTCACAAACCTACTGGAGTTCTACGACAGGGTGACAGCAATAAGGCAAGAGAGAGAGGGGTGGGTAGATTGCATGTTCTTGGATTGTAAGAAGGCGTTTGACACAGTTCCACACAGAGATTATGCAGAAGCTGGAGGACCAGGCAGGGATACCAGGGAAGGCACTACAATGGATCAGGGAATACCTGTTCAGGAAGACAGCAGCGAGTTATGGTACGTGACGAGGTGTCAGAGTGGGCGCCAGTGACAAGTGGGGTTCCACAGGGGTCAGTCCTAGAACCGGTGCTGTTTCTGGCATTTGTGAACGACATGACGGAAGGAATAGACTCCGAAGTGTCCCTGTTTGCAGATGATGTGAAGATGATGAGAAGAATTCAATCGGACGAGGACCAGGCAGAACTACAAAGGGATCTGGACAGGCTGCAAGCCTGGTCCAGCAATTGGTTCCTGGAGTTCAACCCCACCAAGTGCAAAGTCATGAAGATTTGGGAAGGGCAAAGAAGACCGCAGACGGAGTACAGTCTAGGGGGCCAGAGACTACAAACCTCAATCAAGGAAAAAGATCTTGGGGTGAGTATAACACCAGGCACATCTCATGAGGCACACATCAACCAAATAACTGCTGCAGCATACGGGCGCCTAGCAAACCTAGAACAGCATTCCGATATCTTAATAAAGATTCGTTCAGGACCCTGTACACTGTATACGTTAGGCCCATACTGGAGTATGCAGCACCAGTTTGGAACCCACACCTAGCCAAGCACGTGAAGAAGCTAAAGAAAGTGTAAAGGTTTGCAACAAGACTAGTCCCGGAGCTAAGGGGAAATCGACCTGACGACACTGGAGGACAGGAGAGATAGGGTGGACATGATAACAACATATAAGATACTGAGAGGAATTGACAAGGTGGACAAAGATAGAATGTTTCAGAGATGGGACACAGCAACAAGGGGACACAGTTGGAAGTTGAAGACTCAGATGAATCACAGAGATGTTAGGAAGTATTTCTTCAATCACAGAGTGGTCGGGAAGTGGAATAGTTTGGGAAGCGATGTAGTGGAGGCAGGTTCCATACATAGCTTTAAGAAGAGGTATGATAAAGCTCATGGCGCAGAGAGAGTGACCCAGTAGCGGTCAGTGAAGAGGCGGGGCAAGGAGCTATGACTCGACCCCTAAAAACACAACTAGGTGAGTACACACACACACACACACACACACACACACACACACACACACACACACACACACACATACACACACACACACACACACTCACACACACACACATACACACACATACACACACACACACACACACACACACACACACACTTTACACGTTCTTTAGCTTCTTCACGTGCTTGGCTAGGTGTGGGTTCCAAACTGGTGCTGCATACTCCAGTATGGGCCTAACGTACACAGTGTACAGGGTCCTGAACGAATCTTTATTAAGATGTCGGAATGCTGTTCTTAGGTTTGCTAGGCGTCCATATGCTGCAGCAGTTATTTGGTTGATGTGCGCCTCAGGAGATGTGCCTGGTGTTATACAGTTAGGAAGCATTTCTTCAGCCACAGAGTAGTCAGGAAGTGGAATAGTCTAGAGAAAGATATAGTGGAGGCAGGAACCATACATAGTTTTAAGACAAGGTATGATAAAGCTCATGGAGCAGGGAGAGCAGAGACCCAGTAGCAGACAGCGAAGAGGTGGGGCCAGGAGCTGAGTCTCGACCCCTGCAACCACAATTAGGTGACAATTAGGTGAGTACACACACAACCGAGGAGGAGGTGAAGAAGCTGCTATGTGAACTCTATACCTCAAAAACGGTGGGACCTGACAACATTTCTCCATGTGTCCTTAGAGAGGGAGCAGAGATGTTGAGTGTGCCACTAACAAAAATCTTCAACACATCCATTGAAACTGGGCAACTACCTGAGGTGTGGAAGATGGCAAATGTAGTCCCAATTTTTAAAAAAAAGAGACAGACACGAGGCATTAAACTACAGACCTGTGTCACTGACGTGTATAGTATGCAAAGTCGTGAAGATCATCAGGAGGAGAGTGATGGAGCACCTAGAAAGACACAAGCTTATAAACGACAATCAAAAGAAGCGCTAAACCACAAGGGTTATACAGAGCGGCGGGGCAGGACAGGATGCAGGGAGAATGGATTGTAAGCGGGAGATGGATGATTAGTAGGGTATGGAGTGCAGCAGGACAGTAGATAGTGCAGGGATCGAGGTAGAACGGACTGAGGGAGGTGCTAGAGTTATAATTTTCAGAGTTTGTGTAGTAAGTCAGTTTATGTCAAAAAGTCAACGAGAGAGTCAGGATTAAAGGAGGGTCCATCAGCAAGAAGGGAAGGTAAAGAAAGGGCCGCAGAGCGAAGATGCCATTGGAGGTAAATTCTGCGTGCTCGTTGATAAAGTGGACAGTCCAACAGAATATGTCGAACAGACACTGGAACCTGACAATGCTCACAGAGAGGGGCAGGGAGCCTCTCCATGAGATACCCGTGCGTAAGACGAGTGTGGCCAATGCGAAGATGGGAGAGTGTAGTCTCCCAACCTCGACATTGGTGACAAGTAGAAGGCCAGAAACCTATACTCGGTTTAATAGAATGAAGTTTGTTATTTAGCAGGTCAGACCAGCGTTTGCCAACGGTGCGAAGGTGGGTAGCAATGACCGCAAAATAGTCCGTAAAGGAACACCTCTATGTGAAACTGGAAGATCATGTACTGCTGACCACGCAGCAGTGTCTGCTGTTCATTGCCCTGTACGTCAACATGACCAGGACCCAACAAAAAACAATATATTTGTGCTTGCTAGAGATACGGCGTAACCAAAGTTGGATACGAAGAACTAGGGAGTAAGGTGTTTCAATTTACGGATAGCCTGTAAAGCATTAAGGAGTCTGAAACAACCACAAATAGTGATACAGGCATAGATGCAATAAGGATAAGTGCCACAAGAATGGCATACAATTCAGCCGTAAATATGCTAGCCGAGGGTAATAGATGCCTTCGTACGATGCTGTCCGGAAACACTGCTGTGAATCCGACGCCGTCAGACAACTTTGAACCATCGGTGTACACTGTGATGGCATGGGAATGAGAACGGAAGTGGTCTAGAAAAAAGCGAGAAGCCGCCGTAGATAGGTGGGCTTTCCGCAAGGTGAGAGGAATAGAACAGACATGGACAGCAGGAACTTCGCAAGGGGTAGTGGAAAGGGAGATGTCACATGAAGATATAGAGGTGGTAGCTGAAGGGAAGACAGGAGTGAATGTAGACGAAGAGAAAGGGACGAAGTAAGCAGGAGCGATGAACAAATAAGAGTGTCTACTAACATCTGTAACTATCCTATACATGGAAGGATTGCGAAAGTTATGAGAGCGAAAATAATAGTGAATGCAATGTGCATCACGACGATCAGATAGGAAGGAACGATCGCTTCTACATAGAGGTTCTCAACCGGGAAGAACGAAATGCACCAAGGCATAAGCGTATTTCCTGGTGATGGATGGGATAAAGGATGGAAAGAGTAGCAGGCGAGGCCGCCGAATATATCTGGTCACCATAATCGACTTTTGATAAAATTAGGGCTGAATGTAGACGAAGGAGAGTTCTTCGATCAGACCCCCACGAAAGATGTGTGAGGTAATGTAAGGGTCCAGGCCTTATATATTCCTCCTTTTGTTTCTGGTTCAATTTCAATGAACATTGATACTGTGATTTAACCAGCATTTTCCCTCTACCAATTTTGTGAATGACTTTATGTTGCAAAATTGCAAGATATTGCAAAATTTTATGTAGAGGAGGAAGGGATAAAACCCTTCCTAATCAAGAAAATTGGTAAGACATACAATGTTCTAGTCGACATCAGATGAAAGATAAAGAGTTAGATAATCTTTATTTCAATTTCTTTTGAGACAAATGTCAATAGATTGTTTAAAAAAAATGTGAAATTTGTATTTTTTTTTAAGGATTTTTTTGGAGGAAAAAAAATCAATAAAAACAAAACAGTAAGATGTATCTAAAGTCAATATTGAAATTGTAATAGAACCATCATTCCTCAATAACATCTGAAAAAATCATTACACTCCTATAAATACTCTTCTCAAATAAGTGAAAATAATGTCAATAACTTATTCTTGCTTCATTCACAGTTTTGTTATATGTAAAACTCTATGGAAATGGCGCACCAAATTTGACCGTGTTGCACACTCAACATTTGTTGACAGCCCTCTGGCTACTGAGGCACCATCTCTCACTCTGCTCATTCTAGTCCTCATACAAGTTACCATGTAGACTATTTTGAATGAAACAATCATCAAAATAATTATTTTTGGAGTAAAAACAAACAAACAAAAAACACTAATTATCAACAGGCCTTGATTACAGGAAAAACAAAAGAAATTTACATCTTTGGAAAAACATACTTAGAAATATGATACAGAGAAGCTGATTACATCAACATGTAGCCAGAATTATGCACTATTTTTTGGTAAGAAAATATTATTTTCCATAATTTTTCAGGTTCAATTTTTTTTACCCCTCATATTAACGCCTCGACCCCTAAGGTTTCCAGGACAATCGACGGTCAAACAGGAGGCCAAGAAACCTGACTATCACGTTTTGGGATACGTGAGCCGTATAAGTACAACGGATGATCAGAGACCACTGAACGTCTAGTAAACGTAATTTGATGAGTTTTGCCACTAGAAAATTTAAACCCGTGACAGGTGGCCCAATCGGAAACTCGGTTGACGGCATGCTGGAGGGAAACTGCAATGAGGTGACAGTCAGCACCCGCACAAGCTATAGCAAAGTCATCCACATAAAGTGATGCCAGATTATTTATAGCAAGGAGAAATAGTGTTGTGCTCAGAACACAACCCTGGGGGACACCTTCAGCTTTGACAAAGTCCAGGGAAAGCTCATTACTAACCCGGACACGGAAATGTCTTTCAGTTAAGAAAGCCTTAAGGAAAAATGGTAGATTGCCTCGGAGGCCTAAGGAGTGGGCCTGGGTCAAGATATTATACTTCCAAGTTGTGTCATAAGCCTTCTCAATATCGAAAAAGATGGAAATAACCGAGTGGTTATTGGCAAAGGCATTACGATTATACGTATCCAAGCGCAGTAAGGGGTCAATGGCAGAATGGCCATTACGAAAGCCATATTGACTAGTGGAGAGACTACTATGAGTCTCTAAATACCACATCAAACGTCTATTAACTAGATGTTCCATCACCTTGCAAACTGCACTGGAAAGAGCGATGGGAGGGTAGTGGGAGGTATCATGTCCCGTAGTACCCGGTTTGCGAAAAGGAAGAACAATAGCAGACTTCCACAGTTGGGGAATAACTCCTTACCTTTGATACCTTTGATATACCTTTGAAGAGTTTCGAGAGTATCTACTCTCTGAGCCCGGCCATGGGCCAGGGTCGTCTGGTGCTTGCCTGGTCAACCAGGCTGTTGCTGCTGGAGGCCCGCTGCCCCACATATCCATCACAGCCTGGTTGATCTGGCACCTGGTGAAAATATTTGTCCAGTTTCCTCTTGAAGGCTTCTACACTGGTTCCAGCCGTGTTTCGGATATCTTCTGGTAAGATGTTGAATAGTCTGGGACCCCGGATGTTAATACAGTGCTCCCGTATTGTCCCCACCGCACCCCTGCTCCTCACTGGGTTTATTTTACACTTTCTCCCATATCTCTCACTCCAGTATGTTGTTATGGCAGTGTGCAGATTTGGGACCAGGCCCTCAAGTACTTTCCATGTATATATTATCATGTATCTCTCTCTCCTCCGCTCCAATTCAAATTCAAATTCAAATTCTTTATTTCATGTAATACAAGGTAAATTCTCGCACGACCCGGCTCCGGTTCTTCAGGTTGCCGGTGTCGATATAGCACACCCTCTTACCGTTGCCACTAAAATTGGTAATCATCTGGTCTGCATTTCTCAGGGGCTCCATCTATGTCCCTCGTTCCTTTCTTCTAAGTCTGCCAGCGAGTTAAAGCCCTTAGATTTTTCTTCTCTCAGAGAAGAATCTTATAATGTGCCTTTTACCCTTCAAGAACTGGAGGCAAAACTCTCTGCTTGCCGATCATCGGCAGCTGGGCCAGACGGCATACATATTCGTATGCTACAGCATTTACATCAGTCTACTTTTACTGTCCTCTTACGACTCTTTATTCTTATATGGTCACAAGGAGTTATTCCCCAACTGTGGAAGTCTGTTATTGTTCTCCCTTTTTACAAACCGGGTACTACTACCGGGTACCACTACCGTCCCATCGCTCTAAACAGTGCAGTTTGCAAGGTGATGGAACGTCTAGTTAATAGACGTTTGATGTGGTATTTAGAGACTCACAGTAGTCTCTCCACTAGTCATTATGGCTTTCGTAAGGGCCGTTCTGCCATTGACCTCTTACTGCATTTTGATACGTATATTCGTAATGTCTTTGCCAATAACCACTCGGTTATCGCCATCTTTTTCGATCTTGAGAAGGCTTATGACACAACTTGGAAGTATAATATCTTGACCCAGGCCCACTCCTTAGGCCTCTGAGGCAATCTACCATTTTTCCTTAAGGCTTTCTTAACTGAAAGACATTTCCGTGTCCGGGTTAGTAATGAGCTTTCCCCGGACTTTGTCAAAGCTGAAGGTGTCCCCCAGGGTTGTGTTCTGAGCACAACACTATTTCTCCTTGCTATAAATAATCTGGCATCAGTTCTCCCATCCAACATTTGGTCATCACTTTATGTGGATGACTTTGCTATAGCTTGTGCGGGTGCTGACTGTCACCTCATTGCAGTTTCCCTCCAGCAGTCCGTCAACCGAGTTTCCGATTGGGCCACCTGTCACGGGTTTAAATTTTCTAGTGGCAAAACTCATCAAATTACGTTTACTAGACGTTCAGTGGTCTCTGATCATCCGTTGTACTTATACGGCTCACGTATCCCAAAACGTGATAGTCAGGTTTCTTGGCCTCCTGTTTGACCGTCGATTGTCCTGGAAACCTTAGGGGTCGAGGCGTTAATATGAGGGGTAAAAAAAATTGAACCTGAAAAATTATGGAAAATAATATTTTCTTACCAAAAAATAGTGCATAATTCTGGCTACATGTTGATGTAATCAGCTTCTCTGTATCATATTTCTAAGTATGTTTTCCAAAGATGTAAATTTCTTTTGTTTTTCCTGTAATCAAGGCCTGTTGATAATTAGTGTTTTTTTGTTTGTTTGTTTTTACTCCAAAAATAATTATTTTGATGATTGTTTCATTCAAAATAGTCTACATGGTAACTTGTATGAGGACTAGAATGAGCAGAGTGAGAGATGGTGCCTCAGTAGCCAGAGAGCTGTCAACAAATGTTGAGTGTGCAACACGGTCAAATTTGGTGCGCCATTTCCATAGAGTTTTACATATAACAAAACTGTGAATGAAGCAAGAATAAGTTATTGACATTATTTTCACTTATTTGAGAAGAGTATTTATAGGAGTGTAATGATTTTTTCGGATGTTATTGAGGAATGATGGTTCTATTACAATTTCAATATTGACTTTAGATACATCTTACTGTTTTGTTTTTATTGATTTTTTTTCCTCCAAAAAAATCCTTAAAAAAAAATACAAATTTCACATTTTTTTTAAACAATCTATTGACATTTGTCTCAAAAGAAATTGAAATAAAGATTATCTAACTCTTTATCTTTCATCTGATGTCGACTAGAACATTGTATGTCTTACCAATTTTCTTGATTAGGAAGGGTTTTATCCCCTTCCTCCTCTACATAAAATTTTGCAATATCTTGCAATTTTGCAACATAAAGTCATTCACAAAAATTGGTGAAGAGGGAAAATGCTGGTTAAATCACAGTATCAATGTTCATTGAAATTGAACCAGAAACAAAAAGGAGGAATATATAAAGGCCTGGACCCCTTACATTACCTCACACATCTTTCGTGGGGGTCTGATCGAAAACTCTCCATCGTCTACATTCAGCCCTAATTTTATCAAAACTCGATTATGGTGACCAGATATATTCGGCGGCCTCGCCTGCTACTCTTTCCATCCTTTATCCCATCCATCACCAGGAAATACGCTTATGCCTTGGTGCATTTCGTTCTTCCCCGGTTGAGAACCTCTATGTAGAAGCGATCGTTCCTTCCTTATCTGATCGTCGTGATGCAAATTGCATTCGCTATTATTTTCGCTCTCATAACCTTCGCAATCCTTCCATGTATAGGATTGTTACAGATGTTAGTAGACACTCTTTATTTGTTCATCGCTCCTGCTTACTTCGTCCCTTTTCTCTTCGTCTACATTCACTCCTGTCTTCCCTTCAGCTACCACCTCTATATCTTCATGTGACATCTCCCTTTCCACTACCCCCTTGCGAAGTTCCTGCTGTCCATGTCTGTTCTATTCCTCTACCTTGCGCGAAAGCCCACCTATCTACGGCGGCTTCTCGCTTTTTTTTTCTAGACCACTTCCGTTCTCATTCCCATGCCATCACAGTGTACACCGATGGTTCAAAGTTGTCTGACGGCGTCGGATTCACAGCAGTGTTTCCGGACAGCATCGTACGAAGGCATCTATTACCCTCGGCTAGCATATTTACGGCTGAATTGTATGCCATTCTTGTGGCACTTATCCTTATTGCATCTATGCCTGTATCACTATTTGTGGTTGTTTCAGACTCCCTTAATGCTTTACAGACTATCCGTAAAATTGAAACACCTTACTCCCTAGTTCTTCGTATCCAACTTTGGTTACGCCGTATCTCTAGCAAGCACAAATATATTGTTTTTTGTTGGGTCCCTGGTCATGTTGACGTACAGGGCAATGAACAGCAGACACTGCTGCGTGGTCAGCAGTACATGATCTTCCAGTTTCACATAGAGGTGTTCCTTTTACGGACTATTTTGCGGTCATTGCTACCCACCTTCGCACCCGTTGGCAACAACGCTGGTCTGACCTGCTAAATAACAAACTTCATTCTATTAAACCGAGTATAGGTTTCTGGCCTTCTACTTGTCACCAATGTCGAGGTTGGGAGACTACACTCTCCCATCTTCGCATTGGCCACACTCGTCTTACGCACGGGTATCTCATGGAGAGGCTCCCTGCCCCTCTCTGTGAGCATTGTCAGGTTCCAGTGTCTGTTCGACATATTCTGTTGGACTGTCCACTTTATCAACGAGCACGCAGAATTTACCTCCAATGGCATCTTCGCTCTGCGGCCCTTTCTTTACCTTCCCTTCTTGCTGATGGACCCTCCTTTAATCCTGACTCTCTCGTTGACTTTTTGACATAAACTGACTTACTACACAAACTCTGAAAATTATAACTCTAGCACCTCCCTCAGTCCGTTCTACCTTGATCCCTGCACTATCTACTGTCCTGCTGCACTCCATACCCTACTAATCATCCATCTCCCGCTTACAATCCATTCTCCCTGCATCCTGTCCTGCCCAGCCGCTCTGTATAACCCTTGTGGTTTAGCGCTTCTTTTGATTATAATAATAATATAGTTTTAAGACGAGCTTTGATAAAGCTCGTGGAGCAGGGAGAGAGAGGACCTAGTAGCAATCAGTGAAGAGGCGGTGCCAGGAGATGTGAATCGACCCCTGCAACCACAAATAGGTGAGTACACACACACACTTGACTAACAATGAGACACATAAGGTACATTATTTCATTCAATACTTCCACCTGGGGGTGGTAGTGTACCTCAGATAGGGCTGGGCATCGAAATGAGCTGATATTGGATAGCAGCTCTTAGCCTGTAAAACTGATCTGTGTCAAAAAAAAAAAACTACAAGTTAACTCGACACCAACCTTAACACGGGAGAGGACGTGGATAAGGTCACAGTGTTGAACGTTGGTAGGGACACTGAAGGGGTCACATTGCTTGAGGTGGGCAGGTATACTAAAAGTGTCACTATGCTGAGCGTTGATGCTGAAGGGGCCACAACGATGAAGGGCTTTAGGTGACTGCTTGAAGGTCACGCGTCGCAGCCAAGCATTGAGACGAATATAGAGAGTTGAGACTGCGTTATAGATTACTGTGGCGTGGAGCAGAGGGAAAATAATCATCAAGTCAGTAGTGCACACCTTAAGGAGCACCATTACATTGACGACATTTATTGTCTGCCTTCCGGGCAGTACAATCAGCACCCCAACTACATTCACCAAGACGAAAAACACCAACAACAGTAGTGACTGATGGCGGATGTGCCAACTGATGTGACATTCCTCCGAGGACTCGCCAGCCTCATAGGGAATCAAAGCTTCCACCTTCTGCAAACATACAGGTTCAGAGCGTATTAATAAATAATAAGGGAATAGAGCTAAGCCCGAAAAAGTCGCACAGTGCCTGGGAAAGGAGAATTAATCATATATAATCCAGGTAATAGAGACGTAGTAGTAATTTCTTAGATAAAAAACAACAACTGATGTGTCTTTAGATCCAGAAGATAAATAGGCGAGTCACGTCTTCGGTATATGTTAACATTTGATGTTTAGTAATGAAGATAAATGCTTACATAGGCTGTTTATTCCTCTTATGAATGCTGGTGTGGAACTTGTGTTTCAGAGTAAATAATCAAGGCTATTATTCTTTTAATAATTTTTTTTTATATCTACTGTTATCATAGTTACCATAATACATTTACCGTAAATTAATCATGACATTTTACACTGCCTATTTTTAATCCGTTGAAATGTCAGCCTTCAAAGTTCGTTGTAGTTTAGTTAATTTAAGTGTCTGGTTGGTGGTACCTGGAATGAAGATAATTTGTACAATTCTCGTCTCCATTCCTTCACTAGGAAAGACTCCCATATGAACCTCTTTGGAATCTTGAGCTTGAGAGTGAGTTCACTCACTGTATGACTGGCAGTTTTAAGGTTCACTCACTGTATGACTGTCAGGTTTAAAGTTCTCTCAGTGTATGACTGGCCGTTTTAAGGTTACCTCATTATACGTTTGGCAGATTTAATGTTGACTCAGTGTAGACCATTAATCTCCTCGGGCAGAGTACTTTATAGTGATTCATGCCAGGAAATCCTGGCTTTCCTGTTCTAAATGATATGCTGTAAATCCTCACTTGCCAGTTCTACATTACAAGTTGTAAATCCCAGGGTCGCCACCCCTAGTCACCATGCTGTAGTGCAGAAGGTAGCGTGGAGCTTACGTATATACCCACAGATTGACAGGCAGGTTTAAGGTTTACTCAGTGTATGATTGGCAGGTTTAAAGTTCACTCAGTTTATGACTGGCAGGTTTATGTGTACAATAGACACATTGACTAATAAGACACGTGCAACACCTTGGTGTCTTTATTATGAAGACGTTTCGCCCAACAGTGGCTTTATTACTTCAATGGACCACCACCACCACCATCCCCAAATTTTTATTTCATTATGAGGCTTCTTTGCCAATTAACATGAAGAAAAGCATTAGACTAATATTAATGAAGCTCACACAAGTTATACACCTATGACAGGACACACAGTATGACCATAGCTCAGTATAAAAATTTAAATTCTGCATAATTATTTTTGTAGGGTCATAATGAAAAGATAATATCTCCAAAATAACTAAAGTGAAATGCGTAAAAAAATGCAGTTTTGGTTTCACTCATTTTAAATATCATATTTATTTTCCATTTTTATAGATATATTTTTTATTGCTCCAGAGGCCATACCAAGTTGAACGCACCGCTTCTCGTCCGATCAGCGAAGTTAAGCAACGTTGGGTTTGGTTAGTACTTGGATGGGTGACTGCCTGGAAACACCAAATGCTGTTGGCATAAATCTTTTATGAGGCCTGATCGCAGACCGGGCCGCGGGGGTGTTGACCCCCGGAACCCTCTCCAGGTATACTCCAGAGGAGTAAACAAGAAAGCCCCAATTCTTTTTTAATAACATTAGCAAATCAGAAGCTGCAAAACCCACGTAAATATTACATCTACTGTTAAGCAAGACAAGCTAACAGGGAATGTTTGAAGGTGACAAGAATAATTATTCTCTCATTAACCAACTCTATTTGTATAATTGCAAATTGTTACATACAAAGTTTAAACATTTATGGTATAATGCTTTTCATAACTTGTATCAACATTGATAGTTTGAAGCTTATCAGATTAGGTATTCTTTATACACTCAGTGGCCACTTTATTAGATACACCTCGTTAATGCAAATATCTAATCAACTAATCATGTGGCAGCCTCTCAGTGCCTAACAGTATGCAAACTTGGTTAATAGATTCAGTTGTTGTTCAGACCAAACAATAGAATGGGGAAGAAATGTGATGTAAATGACCGACCGTGGAATAATTGTTGGTGACGGACAGGGTGGTCTGAGTGTCTCAGAAATGGCGGATTTCCTGGGATTTTCATGCTCAACATTCTGTAGAGTTTACACCTCGTCAACGGAGGCTCCTTGACGAGGCGAAGAGGCTTTGGTCTTCTTACTCCAATCGAACCTAAATACCTCCATTTCTTCCTTCCCTACCTCATCCTTCCCATCCCTCCTTGCCCATCTCTTTCTTTTCCCCATCCGTCCCCTCTCGTTCCTTTTATGTTTTTGGCTTTTGGAGTCTTTCCCTCTGAAATTCTAGCTCCTAGGTTAGGGAAAGGGTGTTGTCTGTCCCATTCCGTTGAGGTCCTTGGTGGTGGTGGTGTTTGCCGTAGAATCTGGATCATCTGGAGATGTCCCGAGATTCCTCCAGGGTTCTGGGAGGAGGCTTTGGGAAGGCATGACGTGCTCCATGCGTATAGAAAAATAGCTTAACTCACTGCCAACGCAATGGTACAATAATAATATAATATCTTTATTTACTACAAGTACATGTACATGGTATACAGGCCTAGCTGACATCAATGACATACTACTATATCGAAAGCCCCTTGTTATGCTGAGCATTTCGGGTAAAATAGGTCAGTTTTGTCCCAGGATGCGACCCACACCAGTCGACTAACACCCAGGTACCCATTTTACTGATGGGGAACATAGACAACAGGTGTAAAGAAACATGCCTACCTAATGTTTCTACCCTGTCTGGGAATTGATGTTTTACGATGTTCCTACAAGGAATTATAGTCATTTATATTCTGTATGGTGACACTGCCGCTGTCAACATGACTGCTCACATCCCGTAAATTTTTTACTAATTATTTTCGTTTTTTTTTTTTTTGCTATTCCTTGTATTATTATTTCTAATATAATAATTGACGATTTGGCATCATAAGAGAGTGGGCGGTGCTAATACATAGTCTAAGAACCAATCCCTCTTCAAGGGGGGCTCCTTGCTGTGGTGAAGAGGCTCTTGGTCTGAGGAATTGGACCTCTTGGTCTTCTTCCTCAAACCGAACCTATTTACCCCCAATCTCCCCTCCCCTATCCCATCTTCCCCATCCTCCCTTTTTCCCTTTCCTCCTCCTCCTCCTCATCCCTCCCTTATTCTCTACCCATTTTTAACCTGTGGGATTTTCTCCACAGGCAATTTGGTTCCTAGGTAAGGGAAAGGGTACCATGGTCCATCCCATTCCATTGAGGTTCTTGGCGGTGGTGTAGTTTGCCGTGGAATCTGGATCGCCTGGGGATGTCCCAATCGCTCTCCAGTCTCCCGGGGGGTGGCTTTGGGTGTCTTTCGGGTGACTGGTGTATCTCTGGAGGCCACCTTTCAGATTCCAGGGGTGGTAGCCAAAGGAGGTATGCTTTGTGGCGGGTGTCCGGCTACCCTCTCTTTGTCGCCAAAGTGGCTCGGTGGATATGAGGTTGCTATCCCGGATTGCTGGTTTTCTGGTATGAAGGGTAGGGTATGGCACGGGTTCCATGCCACATCTGCACTACTTTCGGTGCTGAGGTCCTCTTGGGCGCAGAAGGAGATTTAAGCCCCTTTCATTCCTCCTAGGAGCTATTCCTCCATGTTCCCCCCTTTTTTTCTTTTTTTTCTTTTTCTTTTCTTTTCTTCTTTCTTTTTTTTTTAAAAATGAAAAGAAAAAAGTAACCTAACCATGGATGACCCAATCCGTGAATCTACTACCTCCAGGCCCCTTCCTGATACCGCACCCAGTTCTGACCCTACCTCGTTCTTGGACCACTCTTTGGACACTTCCAATACCCCTGTACCTCTTGCTGGTGCCGGTTCGTCACCTGCTTCAGGTACCGGGGTTCCGACTGGCCCCTTTGATACGTCTGACCTCCGCTCTTCTTTGACTATGCTTCTGGCAATTTTTGGGTTGCTCGCCCGTCCCACGTCGGACCAACTCCGGTCCCACATCTAAACGACCAAGACCCTTACATGACGATTCCACACTGCATTCTCATTCATCTCACAAATGACCAGCTCGCCACGCTCTCCCCTTAAACACTTTGTTTCACACTACACAATGGACAAAGTTTTTTACGCTAAGACCGACTTCTACTGCCTATCTTTCCGATCATAGTATTAGTAAGGCTCTCCGCCGCAATGTAGGTAAAGATATCTCCTTTCACGCTCTCAAGAGCGGCACTCGCATCATCACAGTCCAGAATGCTGGCCAAGCTCGCGATCTTTCTCTCCTTACGACGATAGATACTATCCCTATCACTATTGAAAAACATCATTCTCTCAATTCTTGTAGTGGTACAGTCATTTTACCCCACACCATTGTCCAACGGAATTTCCAGACATGTGGTGATGACATTCTGGAGCAGCTTGAGCTCCAAGACCTCCCTATCCTCAAAGTTGACACTTTTGTCCTGCCTGCCCATAGGCGAAGATGATATCCTTGCAATATAGCTCATTTAACATTTAACTGCCATGAACTTCCGCCCTCGGTCTACATTGCGGGACACCATTTACAAGTTCGTAAGGTGATCCCAACACCGCAACAGTGTAGAAACTGTTGGCGTTTTGGTCATCCGGCAAAATATTGCAGGTCCATGTTCCGAATGCCCAGTCTGTGGTGCCAGCGACCATGCTAATCCTTTTTGTAGTCTCCCTCTTGCCTTAATTGTCGTGAGGCGCACCCATCTTACTCTCACCATTGTCAAGTGTACTTAAATGAGCTTGATATCTGCTCTCTCATGGAGGCGGAAGGTTTCCCATATGCTCTGGCCGTCTTTCATCTATGCCTTCAAGGGAGACTTCCCCATATTTCCTATTTTCGTGTTGCTAAACTTTCCCCCTCTTCTGGGGTCCCAACTGCTGCAGCTTCCTCTGTGGTCACCCCATCCTCAGTCACCCCTGTCTCGAATTCTTTTGCTGTCCTAGGCTCCAAGGTCCCTACCTCGACACCCCTTTCTGTTCTCACCTCTACCTCTACTCACTCGCACAATTCTGTGTCTACCTGGCCTCGTCCAACCCTCCTCCTCATCGCCCCTTTCCTCAGAAGCCCACCAAAAATCTCCATTGTTAAACTCTC